>DVXP01002444.1:0-12730 GCA_018235645.1 Junonia grisea | reverse complement strand
GTGGAGCAGCGTGGTGGATTAAGCTCCGTAACCTTCTCCATAATAGGAGAAGATGCCTATGCCCAGCAGTGGGATATGTACAGGCTGTGTTACGTTTTTAACATTTTAACTAATGTACATTAATAATAAAAGTACATTATTAACTAGCGCTTTTGAAGAACCTGATAGATTAACATAAAGTTAAAGAAACTACCGATGAATTTACAAAATAGCTAATTGATAAATAGAAAATCTGATATATAGCGGCTCAAGTACGTTTATTGGTTAAATTGGAAAGACGGGAGACTTGTAAGTAAGCGATATTATTGTTGTAATTGGTTTCTAATGCCACCTAAACCCACCAAACGTGTTGGGAGACTGGACCCGGAGATAAAGTGCAGCCGCTCGTGTCGCTGCTTATTTTTCCTTTAAAAAGAATAAAATATATTGTACCTTGTATTATATATATATTGTATATATTATACCTTGTATTTTTATAGATTTATCGTATCGTTTATCCTGCTTGTTTTGTATTACATTGTTTGAAAATAAAAGGTTATTTAATGTTTCAAATCACGTTAACTATCGATATTTTACTGCTAATATTTCTTCAATCAACTAAAAAACCAAATGCTTTATTGATAAAACCACACTAGTAAACATGTATACAATTATAAAAAAGTAGTTATTTATTTTTGCATACCATAATATATATCCTATAGGTATATTTTATCGAACATTTTTAAATAAAATAAAACAAAAATGAGCAATGATTTGACAATAAACATTTCGTGTAACATAAATCGGAGAGAATTGAGGAAGAGGGTTAAGTATAGATGTACGTACACTTCGGCACCAAGCCTTTCTTATTGTATTAGGATTAAGGAAAAGCCGGCTGAGACATTCGCTCCGACAACTTGATGAAATATTTGCATTGAGTGCCGTACAAAACGACAATAAGAATTTTAGGCCCATTTCTTAAAGAAACCGAGCAAAAATTTAAACTAGATTAAGTTTGAATTATTGTGTTTGGTATTGCACTTAAAGTTGAAAATAAGCAGTGATATAAAAAAGTAGATTTATATCACGTAGGTATACGTAGCTATTGAACAGTAGTACCAATAGCGAGTATTATTTTCAAATTGGTAATGTTAGCAACAAAAAGTATTGATGAAGAAAAGTAAATATTTATATACCTACATTATTTTTAAAAGCTTAAACAATCCTTGACTTTTTTTTTCGATCCGATTAAAGAAAGCTTAAAATATGATAGTAATATATTTTTATATGAAACTTGAAAAGTGTTGTAGATCTGTTTTGTTACCATAATGTTTATAGGTAGGCTTTTATATATACATTAACCTAGGTGTGAAATACATACATAGGTTATTTATCTAATCATATGCCTTTCTAAACAAAATTCACGTAAATATCTTCGCGTAAACATATATCAGGCCACTTGATATGCAAGCGGCGGGGACAACATATCCTACATCTTGCGGTAAGAGCGCGAGTTAGAATTTTTCAGCGTGCAATGCTCCTGTCGTGTTTAAATCCTAGTAAATTTATGACCCCACTCGTTGCTAGTGGCCAGTTTTAGAAATACTTCGTAGCTCTTTGTGCATCCCTCACGACGTACCTTTTGATAAAGCATACATTGATATGATGTAGTCCGCTATTTAAGCGGTTTAAATATTTTTTAGATTTACATTTTAAATGCTTGTGTTTTATAGCTCGTTAATAATGATCGTTCTATAATAAGCTAAGAGTATTATTTTTTTGTTGTTTCGGGTTAAGTGATCGCGACATATTGGATCCCAAAGGTTTCAGTGATTAAAACAAACTTCAACTATAAAATAAATGTTTTAGAAAGTATAAACATAAAGTGTACAAGCAAGGTATTAGGTACTAAAAAAAATAGAAATATTATTAGAATTATTTTAACAACATGGTTAATAAACAGTTACGACTTATAATTTTATTATAATAAAGAAATTTCGTAGTGCTTGCTATCAAAACCACAAATCTTAATACGGGCACGTCAACTGCTAAATAAGCAGGGTGTTTTAAAATGAGACGTTAAAATTCTGATTTAATAAGACTATAAAGTCAATCCATGAATATAAAAGTGCATTACATTCGCTTCGGAAGTAAAAACATCGTGTTTTAATGGCAATAATACGCACGGGAATGCGCGCCCCGCCGCGCTGCACCGGCACGCCATACAAAAATAAATTCAAAATATGATTTTGCATTCACTTCGTGCAAGTTCATTTTTTTAAAGGAAATTTGTTTTTAAATGCAATCATTGTGTAGGCATTATAATCTGAATGTGCGAATGAATTTACTATCGAAAAGCAAATTCGTGTTGACCTTAAATAATATTTTCCAATGTGTTAGTTTGAATATAATGAGATATGTAGGTACTTATCATTATTTATAAATACATAATATATCAAAATGGGTGTAATAAATATTTTAGAAAACAATTATAAGGATTTTAAAGGAAATATTCGTCACTTAAATATAAACTACATCGCGTGACTAACATGTATTAGCTAGGCGGCCGGACTGATGCGGAGACTACAATTTTTAGTCGTATTTTATTGAACGGAACCACATTAGCAAGTTTACCTGTGTATAAAACTTGTAAATTAGCTACTAATGTCACCCATTTTATGGACAAAGTAAACTATACTTTGATATCCAATTTGTTACATTTATTGTGGCCTTTTACCTATATGTTTCATTTATTTTTCATAAACATACATTAACCTATTTTAGGTATATTTTTTCACAATGACAATAAATCACATCCTATACATTAAATAAATCACTATATAATTTAATTTTTGAGGTTTTCCTCTGAATACCCATATTAATTTGAAATAAAATAAATCGCATTTTGGTAGTACAATGTTATTGAAATAATGTTCTTGTAAGATAGATGTAGGACACTTGTGTGCGACATAAAGCCGGATTTGCTGCGATCAGTAGGGCTAGAGGAAATAAAGTTATGATTTATGCAAGTGAAATGTGTTTCAAACAACGTTCGAGCGAAAGATCCCGACTACGGAGCAGGAAATTCTCTTGTGTCACGGATATTTAAAGCTTTATCAAATTTTGTTTAAAACAATCAATAAACATTTGTGAATATTTTAGTAGAATGTATAATAAAGCGAAGTTAATGTGTGTGTTTATGTACGCTTATGTAAGTTTATGAAATAATTATTGTTTTGTGTGTTTTTAAATATTAAATAATACAAAAAAAAACCTATCTGATAAAAGTGTCTGTAGGTTAAATTTTCATATATTAACTGATAAATCGTTAAAAAAACCAGCTACGTGTTTATAAGCCGTGGCGTCTATAAAGGTTTCGTTTTGACTATGGACTCCTGAAAACTATAGAGATAATTTGATCCGAAAGATCTGGACTAATTTGGAAGAAAAATATAAACCTTAACTTCATATTCAATATCGATTTAAGATATATTTTTTTAAATTACTAACAATATTAACTTTAGTATTCTTACTAACGCTAGTGAAATTTCGATCAGAAACTAGTGTTTTTATACAAACAATATGTAAAATACACAACAAAATTCAAGCTCTCTATGTTTGAAAATGCATTGAAATTAAACAAAAATATTCCAAATATTTAAGTCATTTTTGTGAGCTGTAAAACGAAAGTCACTAATTTGAAAGTGGACATTTCTATTTGAATTGAATGCAAACAAAAAAATCCAAAAACGTATGTTGTATTACGTGTAGAAAGAAAAAAATAGAAAATGGTCTATTTCAGACATAAATTCCCGGGCAGCTTTAAAATTGAAATCTTCGTCTTCCCGATTGAAAGTAATGAAATGTCGTGATTTTTAAAGCAATATTTTTCTTCCAGGATCCCTTATGCCGACAAGATCACCCCGGAGCCGATCCTCAACAACAATGCGGGCCGGGATACAAAGGCGGACTCGATCAGGAACAGTTATAATAGCCAATTCAAAGTTGGCATTTACGGCTGGCGAAAGAAATGTCTCTACATTCTTGTCATGGCGCTCATGCTTATGTTGATTATCAATCTCGCATTGACGCTCTGGGTCTTGAAAGTATTGGATTTCAATTCGGTAAATTTAACTTTTATACCTCTTGCTTGATGTTACTTTTATACTACGTCTACTGACTTTAAGCATAGCTATGTCAAATATGTTATATTTCATATTAAAGTTTTGAATGTTTATTTGAATTTACTATTTTGAACTTAAAGTATTTTTTCGCATACACATGTAATGCGAAATTTCACCACATAACATTATAATATATTTTTCTAGAACAAACTTGCGCTTGCGAAGTTAAGCAAGTTACGTAAGTTAAGTTTACTTGACTTTTAGTTTTTAAGCAAAATGTATGTTAACGCGACAGGAACATGTAAAATAGTAGTCGATAAGGAAAAGCAGGGATTTGATTTTTATTTTTATGCAGGAAGGAATGGGGCAGCTTCGTATCGTGCCGGGTGGCTTGCAGCTATTAGGACAGGCTCTTGTTTTGGACTCACTGTTTGCATCGAGTATAAAGTCTCGGCGCGGACAACCTATTTCCATCGAATCATCTAGAAACTTTACTGTAACGACGCGAGATGCTCTTGGGATGATACAAAGCAGATTATTTTTAGGTAAGGTTAATAAATAAATAGGAATTACATTTTTCGCGATAGCTGAATACTTATAATAAAACTCATTTAAACGTGTCCTAAATATCTATCACATAATTAGATTTTATATGTCGACTATAATATAATACTTTGTGTGCTTAAAAGTAGAAATAATTAACGTACAGTAGGTACTTCATAATACGTATACAACAACTAATACGAGCTCTACAAAAAATATTTATATATGTCACAGGTCATGATCGCCTAGAAGTGAACGTGGCTCGATTGGAAGTGCGGGACTCGCGGGGCCAGCTGCTGTTGGGCGCGGGGCACGACGCGGTGACCATTGGGGCGGAGAACCTCGTCGTGGCCAGCCCGGCCGGGGCCACCTTCAACTCGGCTGTACAGTCTCCACTTGTTAAGGCACCACCGGCTAAGCAGTTAATGTAAGTTTGCTTGATGTCATAGATAAATATTACCAAAACCACACAAGTTTTGAAATAATTTTCATTACAAGTGTTAATTTCATACATTATAATATTACATTTTTAGCATTAAACTCGTGAAGCGATTGACGATTTTATGTTTAAGACAAGATTCTGTCTTCTCGTAATTTGTATGGAAAAGTAAAACTTACAAACTCACTTTCTGCATACAAATTTTCAATTCACCTTTCAACCCATTAAGTTATTAAAAGTAACGTCTATATCCAAAAGTTTATGTTATAACAATGATTTGTGCGTCTTTTTGTGTTTGATAGATAACAATCATAGAAAATAAGTTTCAATATAGTTTATATAGTATTAAGTATAGAACCGATGAAATGTTAAAGAACGTAAAGATTTCAACATGCAAAAATTAAAATTTAAAAAATTTTAAAAATTTAAAAAATTTAAAATTCCACCACACTAGTTGAACTAGTGTGGTGGAATTTTAAAATAAAAATGGAAATAAAAACGAAATATAAAATCACAATAACATGATTGATAGGTTAGAATCGCCGACCCGATCGCTAGAGATGCACGCGGCGCAGAGCATCTCGCTGGAGTCGCGAGCAGGCGACATAAGCGCCAGCTGCCTCTCCACCTTCCGCCTGCGCTCCGTCGCCGGCGCGGTGAGCTGACTCGGGGATACACATTTTATTGCGCCATGTTGCTGAATAATGTCTACTATCCATCAAAGATTTTTATGTCAGAAAACTAGAATGGATTGTATAAATCTTTTCTAGAAATGTATGATTCTACGTGATCTACGTTAAGCTGTAATGAGGATCTTTTCATGCATTTCAATCAAAATGTTTTGGAATTATTCAATCTTAAACCGTTTCATGTCCTATTCTCGTGCATTTAAAATCTAATATTTTATTTTAAAGCACTCGATATTTAAAAAAATGTAGGGAGTGTTTCTTATAAGTCATAGAATAGTTAATTGCATAGTTTATTTAAACGATATTTTTGATTTTATCAAAATTTTATAAAAGTATTTTTCAATAAAAACGCCAATGTAGGGTATCCATACGCCGTACCTACACCTAAACGCATTTTGGGGAGCAGTAGATAAATTAATCTAAATATATTATATTTTATGAGACCCCGTTGAGGAACTGTTTTGATGACATTTCGGCTGGTATACCTACTTGTACATAGTCCAAAATAATTAAATATCTTTGACAATAATTTGATTGTTACAATCATTTTATTTCAATACCCTTAGTACTTTCTTGAAATATTTTCTTTATATAATATAAGACATTGTATTCAGGAACAACGTATTAACCTATATTTTTATTTTCCAAATATAAAATTTTTGACCATCTATTACTACTTTCAGATACGGTTAGACGCGCCAAGCATATACATGCCGAAGTTGAAGTCAGCGTTACCGTTACCATCATCATCTCCTCACGGCCACGACCCACACCACCAGAACATTTACCAGCTGTGTGCTTGTGCGAACGGTAAACTGTTTCTAGCGCCGCCGCACGGCATCTGCGCCGCGAGAGAAGAGAGCTTAATCTGCCGATGATGACACAAATGTGACACGTGTAAACTAGAATATATTGTTAACACTAAATTATATTGTACTGAAATATACCATATTAAATGTAAACGCGTAGCAAGGTATACATATGTAACTATTTCTTGATATAGTCAATTATAAAAAAGAACAGAGCTGAATTTTAGTCATATAAATAAACGTTAATTGTATATGGGTGAAGAACTAGTAACATTTATCTAAAGTTTATTGAATTATTATATACAAAAAATGATAATTAAATTGCGCAGTAGTACCTTTACATATATAGAAGAATTATTATTATGATTCATTGCACATTTTCATACTTAAGAGGTTAAATTTTAAATTTTACTAAACAATTGTTATGTATGTCGTTTTTAGATGTTCATTTCAGGGCTTATAGACAAAATTAAAAAAGATCGCATTATTTTATTTTTGCACCTACTAGTAAATGTATACAATTCTATGACTGTAGAATTGAAATGACATAATTGAATAAATTTAAGAAACGCGCTATAATGCTTTCTTTTACTTTTAGTATGATAAAGCGTATTAAAAAGTGTTTCATGTCATTTTATAATGAACTATACTCTGTTGCTATCTTTCCTGAAGAACTTATTACTACACTGTGTCTTATTATAGCGATGTAGCTTAGCTGGCTTTGTCGGCGTTCGTAGCTTCCGACATTTTCAAAATATACCAACGAGAGTTATTAATAAAATGTAAAATCTATACATGACATCATTATGATGAAATAGTATTATACTATTTTTTATTTATTGCATTTCTACAAGAAAAACTAATATTTTGACGATAGTAGCGAAAAGTTAAGAAAATAGTTTCTTAACAAAATTTACTTATGGTAGACTATTAGTTTCATTTACCCCACAAAGAACACTGCTCGGTTTTTGGAAAAGAGAGAATGATGCGTATGTGTTCTATTCAATGGGCCAACCGCTTTATTTAATTATACATCCTTTAAATTAAACGGTGAATTACATTTTGTTGCCGCAATATTTCAAGGAAAGTTTGAGACTCAAAGTCGTTTATCAAATTGTTCATAATGTACTAGTAAAAATCTTAAGAATAATCTTTGGTATAATTCGTATTACAACGATTTTGGAAACGTATCAGATTTACATATAAATAATAACTAGTGCCTTTTTGGAGTCGCAATTAGGATAATATTTGGCTAAAAATTAATATCCGCAGTGTATTGCATGGACTTTGAATAGTTTGAACTGTATGCGATGTTGTGATAGATTTTAGAGTAGTTGTTTCGAAGATTCCATTTCGCTCTGTCATCACTGAAAGTCACTTTATTGACCTTGGACTACATCTCCCAAAACAAATAGATTTCAGCCAAGTTCATATTATACCTGATTTTTAAAGAAAAAAAATTAAGAATATGATTCATCTTATTGTATAAATAAGACCAATTCTTGTATAGAAAAGATATTTATTTAATAACTGCACACTGTAGACGCCACGTATTGTTAAAATAGAATTTGAAATATGTATATTGAAAAGCTTCTCATATATGTTTGTTACCTGAAATTATGACTGCCTATAAATACGCAGATATGTAGGTTAAATTACAATTGTTTTATTAAAAACTGTATGTTTATAGTGGACCGATGTAATATTTTGTATCAATCTTATTAATTGTTTCATGTAACTTTTAATACGAGTAATGGTTATTGAATTACTCTATGGATTTAGTTTATAATGTTTCGAAAATCTCTTACATTAAATTTTAGTAAATTTATCTTTTTAAATAATTTAATCACATTACATTTTACTATACAAAATAATGTATCCCATTAAAATCTATTATCCGAAACAAAACTATACTCATGTTGCATTAACCTAAATGTATAGTATGAAGTATTAAAGTTGTTGATATTGTTGTAAATATATTATATTATGAAACGTATAGAAATATTATAATAAATAGAAATTAATATAAAATGACTGTGAGAAATATGTGTATTTTTAATAATACCCTTTCTCGAATTAAATATTCCTTTTTAAAAATCACAAGTGTAAAATTTAGACAGATACTTGTCTCGAAGGTATAAAATATTCGCAAAGTTCGTAATTGAATCGTATCCACAAGCCGCAAGCACTTAATTGTATTATAAACGAACTGAGAATAACTTCGAAACTTCGTCATTTCATTTGAGTTTAAAACATGTTTCCACAAACCGAGTAAACTAGACCGACTTTCTTACTTACATGTGACACTCCTAACGACAGGTAAAGTAAAGCGAACCGAAATAAGCGCAGCATATGATAATTATAATACTCTTACGTTGCAGCTTTACTCACAAAGTTACGTTCTAACTCCATGAATTCACAAATGAATTATTTAATATCATGTGGTGTTTTAATATCGACTCGTACATTTTTGATATAATCAAAGTTTGAACTCTATGTCTATTGTACTAGTGATATGAAACATGCAATCGCTACGAGTCTATACGTTATTGTTCCTGCTTTCATTTGTTATTTTCCTATCAATAGGTTTCAAAAACTATTTGCTGAAAAATAGAGGCCTATTCCGCGAAACTATTTCGACGCGAAATTTCAATTTACTAGGATAAACAATAGTGAAAGTAGAATCAATAAAATACCAATTTTGTCCGACGATGGTAGCGTATATTGATTTCGCGTTTGAATTTATGATATTCTCTTCAAGAAAGCGTAATAGGCAAACGTTCCAAAACACTCAATATAACAGGCATATTGCGAGACACAATGAGTCTCCGTGAACAGTCAGTGCTAAAGTTTAATTAAAGATTCATGATAAATCGTCGTAGGAAGCTGCATTCTGCGCCGCGTCTCGCACGTGAATAACGTCCGTTCCGCGAACACTTAAATAACTTAAGCCAGTAACCTAACAATAAATTCATGAGGCTCCACTCCTTTTGTTTGGAGGCGCGCCGCGCGCTAATTGGCAGGAAGGACCGTTTAAAACGTCTCAAATGAGCTGGCGTTACCGTCATTATAATCATTAAATGTATAAAGCCCGTTGCATACGTAACCTAATTGTTAAAACCGACGTTAAATTAAGTTAATGTTCGACTGTTAAGTAGAGTATCTCTGAATTTCAGATGGATGTTTGTTATATTTTACATTAGGAAATGATTTTAACTTCTCACAGCTCTACGCCTAATTTAATATTACACGCCTTTGTTGTGGTATTGCAGAGAAGTCTTAAAGCCTTTTCAAAGACACCTCCCGCCTCGAGCCACTATCCAGTGAGCGAGAGGAAATAAAGTTATGATTTATGTAGTGAAATATGTAGCAGGCGGAGAGCCAACGTTCTAAGCGTTCTCGACGCGCCTCGTCGTAACCAACGTAAATTTCCCCAAAAGACAATCGCTGTACATTTAAAAATAGTAGGTATTATAAATAATATTGTTATGTTTGACTTATTTATTACAAATTGATATTTAAAAAGGCATTATTGTAATTAAGATAAATAACATTTCCAATCTTTCTGTTCCTTATAACAAATTAGTTTCTTACTTAGAACTCGACTCTCACTCGGGTTAAAGGAACGTGTAGATTATACACTATCAACGCAAGTTCATTGTCAAGTTAGCTCACGTGGCCGCCTCAGAAACTTTCTGAGAGTAAGCTTACAATAATAATCTTTATGGAGCGCAAAGCAAATTGAACATATTCGTCTTGAATAATGAAATAATCAGTTTTACTTTCTTCTTAAAAAGTGTTCAGAATATATATCTATCTCCTTGAAAATAAATAAAAACAAATTAAAATTCTATATCGACTTTTTTGGTGACTTTCGAAAGGCTTTAGCTTCACATATAATTTTATGTAGTGTTTTTTTACATATCGCAGTCACATTGTATAAGTACCGGTTGGCTGTTATATAAAGTAAAACCGTTTTTAACCCTCGACCAAAAAAGAGGGGTGTTATAAGTTTGACTGCTATGCTCCTAAACGGGTGAACCTATTTGGATCCAGTTTTTATTTTATTTGAAAGAGGGTTTTCTAGCGGCAATTCTTAGATAGGTGTTATCAAAATCGGCCCAACCGTTTCAAGATTGACTTGCAATATGGGGATGTAGTTTTTTCGGGTGTAAATATTTGGGTGGAATCTTGCTACTCAATTTTGAAACAGATATCTTCAACCGATTGAGCTGAAACTTTCCATAAGTAGTTAATTTGGATTACAATGTATGTACGATAAAACGTGACGCCATTCTAAAGCTACTATGGCGGACTATCCAAGCTAGCTGAATAGTTATTTTATTGCATTTCTACAATATGGGTATCAAATGAAAGGGCTTCTTGACAGTAACTCGAAAAATTATATGACGTTATTTTAAATCCAAGATGGCGGACCATCCAAGCTCCAAGAATAGTTATTTTTAATACATTTTTATAATATGGGTATCGAATGAAAGGGTTTGTTGAGAGTAACTTGAAAAATTATGTACGTATATTTGTATGTGTATGGTATTTAAGTCGAAAGTTTTTATTTTCAGTTTTTAGTTTAAATTTTATCGATACGTTCCTTAAAAAGGCGGTCCACATTTAGCCGCATTGTACCGCATTCATAAAAACATATTTCTTAATAGCAACTATACCTGGAACGTCTCTGGCGCCGCGAGATGGGTAACTTCGCCGCATTAGGGTAACGAAGCGCAGGTATCCATGCTACCATCCGTGCCTGCACTTTGTTACGGCAGACGGAGGTTGGTTCCTCTCTGCGCCTTCGCGGGCGGCCCTTATAAAATGTTATTGTAGGGCTGGAAAGACAAGTATTAGATGGATTGGGTTGAACTGAATGACTAATGGCGTCGAATAAATTCCGGCGGCTTATTATTCAGCCACGTTCAAGCCGGCTAATCGATGAATTGCTGCATTTTTATAATGTAATATGTAAGTTCAAAATTTATGTTTTAATTATATATTTTATTTTTAATTAATTTTATTTACTTTGAATTTTACTGTTGGAGCAAAATTAACTGAAATATGACACATTCATATACCTATGTCCAAAGCTATTTCAAATGTTCGTGTTCATCATAATAGTAATCTTGATAGTAATTAATATTAGTAATATTAATTATATTAATATTACTATATACCGATATTACTTCTAATGTTTTTAAATAGTAAATTTCCGAAAGCGGTTTTAAAAAGCAACACAATCGTGAACCTTAAGTTTTAGAGAGGAAATAACCTAGGAAAATAACTTTTAATCGGGTTAGGTAACCTGATTAAAAGTTATTGCCTATTCATCTATTCTTAATGAGTTTTTATGTTAAGTTTTAAATAGGGAATTTTTAAAATTCACTCGAAAGTCATCAAATATAAAATACATTAAGTTGAATTTAGAAATAATTTTACTTTTTAACAGCTACAAATGCTTTGGCATCTTAAAAAGGAAAGAGGAATGAAGGGGAAAGGAAAGTAAGGAATGGCTAAAGGAGTTATGATTTCGACTTTACTGTAAGAGAAGAGAACTTTCCCGGGCGAACCGCCTGCGTGTAAGCTGTAGTCAATGGATTACAGTTAGGCTCAACTATAGCAAAAATATAGCAGTGGCGTATCTAGTATGGGTGACACTCGGAGTGCATTCGCGATTTATAGTATATTAACTTATAGTATAATAAATTTTAATGACGCATTTCGCGGGTTACAATTTTTTTAGAAATCCATCTAGTTATTGAGGCCCATGGTCATCTATATTTTTCGGTCATTTTCGTAACACAATTTACGAACGACCTTTTCTTAGGAATTGTGGCGAAATTGTGCCCTGAAAGAATATATTACTTATTATATTACTTATACACAGAGTTTTGTACCTACTTTTCATAGTCGAGACCGCCCCTCCCTTCCTCACTCTAGCTAGTAGCTACTGACTGACGTACAAGTTCTTAAGTAATTTATAACTATTTTTAATATATTTACGTATAGTATTTATACGAGTATATAACGTTTATTTGGAAATTTTTAGTAACCTGCAACTTGGTTATTTTGATCGACATATTTTGAAATATATGTAAGTAAGAGTAGAATCAGTTATCTGCTTCCCCGACAGTCAGG
>DVXP01002443.1:0-12732 GCA_018235645.1 Junonia grisea | reverse complement strand
GAACTCCGAGATAAAGAAAATATCAAGACTATTATAGCCCGTCGCACGCACGTCGCTCTGGCGCTCGGTGTAATGTGGATATGCGTAAAATAATAAGGTTTTTGATATCAAGAATAAATCGAAAATGTGACATATTTTGTATATAATCAAGTATAATTATATTTATGCTTGTTTATAGTCTAGCCCAACTAGAGAAGTATCACACTGTCATAGAATATCAGCCTAAAATAGTTACGTACGCAAATGAGAGCGTCGGGATCCATGAGCAAATGATCATATCTATACTAACAAAATGAAACAATATGGTTGCATGCAATTTATATTGAAAAAAAAACAATTGTCTTATTTTTAAAACTACCAAAACCTCAGTAGCAGGTTATCCACTTTAGCCCAACGTCCCCACACGGCCATATCTTTTGTAGTTTCGCATGCTGCGCTGTCATGCGGCAGGTCTTAGCGAATTAACACTAGAGTGAAGTTGCATTACAGTGAACTTTACAATCTTACTTCGGTTATTCTATAATTGTTCCGAGAATTAGGATGTCCGTAAATTCCTTTCATTGGCTCGGACGTGTGAGTTTACACGTTTTAGAATAATATGAGTGGCTTGTCGTATTTCCTTGTAGATATTTCTATTAGAAATAGAAAAAAAATCATTACTGTAAGGTTCTGAGATATGCATCAGCAACATACAAGAAAAAAAAAACAAATTTTTAAAATTTGTTGTATTGATGACGCTTTTTTCGTTGTAGTTCCAAAATATTATTTATTTTAATCAGTACGCATAGGTGCTAGACTTATACTACCTATCATTTGAACAATAAATAAGGAAATTATTTCGTTAGCGTAAACAACAATTTGATACAAATGTATACTTTATAACAGCAACATATGTATATGTGCAAGCGAGATACAAAACTACTAAAAACCTACGCAAAATAAGAACCATTCAGTCAACGGGCATAAAACGAAAAAATCATCAATGCCATCGCAAAACATAAATAAAACGAGTCTTAATATTAAATACCCTATTAAAGTGCAGTAGGGATAAATTAATTAGTCAATTAAAATTCTAGTCCCTTCCTTATTTTAGTTTGGTGTAGGGTTGCCAACCGTACTGGTTTTCCAGGATATGTCCTCGTTTGTAGGATGTCCTATGCTGTCCGGGATACCTGCTAAGGAACGTCATGTTTTAGGGAGTGTCCTATTTTTAAAGATAAAAGCAGCCAAAAATATCACCTGATATGCTTAAAAAGTATCTCCCGTTAATGTGTAATTGTTTCATGCTTAAATGTCCTTTTTCACTTATTCAGACGGATTTTTGATACTCCTGACACCTACTACTCTTGTACCAGACCCACTAAAACCCAGCAGTGCCCTCATCGTCCTATTAAGGCGCCACGGGATCGTTTAAGCTTGACGTGTCGCCCAGACGGTTGGCCTAGGAAGTGTTATCGATAACTAAGAGTATTTTCCCATACCTTTGACATGTAAAAAAGCGGTGCCTTCCTCACATGGATATTCTTATGGCGGAAAAAGAAGTTGCGCATATCTCCTTCCCATCGGTCTTTGCCGAATAGTGTCAGCGAAAGCGTTCACTTCTCGTTCTCTCCACTGCCTCCTTGGGTTTTCTTTAAATCCTAGTTTTTCAATATTGAGATGGCAACCCTAGTGCAAAGTTAATAAAGCTAATAAATCAGGAATCGTATTTGAGCTGGCTATGGACAATCTATATAGCTCTTTCAATTGTCGGTGTCCGTTCGTTTATCACGAAACTGAGCTATCGAAACGTTGTTTGGTTAAGTAGGTTTTAGGTTTTCCGTGGGAATGTGTTAGGTTAGTACATATGTAAACTGTCATTTTAACAACACATAAAGCTGAAGGTGACTAACGCATAGTTCAAACAAAGAAATTCGGTAAAAATGTTAGATCATTTATTTATTGGCAAACCATGCATTGAAATAAAATATAGGTATTTGATTAATTTGCCACTTGACATGATATTTGCAATCAGCAACCCTAAAAGTTCACTGTAATTGTTTTTTGTATAACCGTTAACAATTTTCTGTTATCGGCTTAAAAATCCATTTTCCTGTTCTAAAAATTTCATATTTACCATAAACTCATGATTCGAACATAGAACCATTCTAAAAACTTCATCAATAAACTTAATGGGAATAAAATGAACGGGCTAATTTTATTGAACACTGTCACTTACTTGTCTGATAATAACATACATTATCACCGTGTTAACAGTGATTTCTTCTAGAGATTTCTAGCTAGATTAATGACTAGTTTGACAGCAATAAGTTTAGACAGTTTAACCCACTAAAAAATTCTAAATCGACACACATACATTCCCTAAAAAAAAATTGCTAACCCTCAACCAAAACAAATGAACCGCTGCATCAAACCCGCAATAGTTTTGCAGATTCAATGCGTCATATCAATGGTAAATTGTTCAAACATTAACCATAGATAACTAATCTCTATCGTCATCGTAATGTCACGGAACCTATAAGGGTTACAGTTAACCCCGCACAATGCGCATAGTATCGTATAAAAATATCAAGCCTTCGTGGGCCTTATATGCAGTACAATGGAAGACGTGCTTGCGGGACCCCGGGTGTAGAACGTAAATGAACATGTTTGACGTTTATAATTGATAAATTGATCATTTGTTTGGTGAAATTTGAACACTAATTTCATGACTGAATTATCCTGTTGTGAAGATTCTTTAAAACCTTTTTTTTCTAATAGTGTGCCCTTTACGATACTTTTTGTAATCAAAACTTACGTTTAAAACGTGGTTTCATAATGCATTATTTAAATTATTTTTTTATGGTTTGTAACAAAGATGAAAGTGATATATTTTTCGACAAGAACATTGCGATATACCATTGAAAGAAATACAATGATAAAGAAAATAATTACGCACATTTTTAATTAAGTATTCAGTAAAGGTGTAGTACCTTTACATATTATCGAAAAAGAAAAATGAGCACAAAATTTTTAAAACACGAACATTTACGTTCTATCGCTATGCGTGTCCCGGAACGCGAAAATATCTATTTATTGTTGAAGTGACGAGCTATAAATCTACGCGACAAGAACTTGAAGGCTGGCTATTGTGTCTATTGTGGTTTTATTGGATGCTTATTGAAAGTTGGGTCTGTTTGAGTTAATAGTCTATGGTTCGCGACTCGACTCGTTCCGTGTACCGTATTTCTTGTAGAAAGTTTCGCTGTTATTATGTAAATGGGTGTTTTGTGTTATTGAAATATTAGATACATCTTCAATGGTGTTTTAGATGAAAAATTTAACTGAACGTTCTTAGGATTCAATTTTTGATACCAAAATGAGAAATTCTGTTTGATGACATGTGACAAATTATATTAAAAATAAAACTAATTTAAACCAATTTTTTAGTTCTTTACATTAACTAGTGGTTCTTTAATATTATTACAACCTCCTTCTAAGTCAAAAAAACTGGGTCCAAATTGGTTGACCGATTTACGTGAGACAGACACAGACAGACATACAGACATAAGGCAAATATAACGGTCTAATTTATAACACCCCTATTTTTCTTTAGGGAGTTAATAATGCAGATCAATTAAAACTACACTGCAATAATTTACGCCTATTTATCTCAATTAAAAAAAAGAAAAAGAAACAATGAAAAACCCAAACCAGTCCCACAAGCAGAAGCCAAGTAAACAAATACGTTTTATTCCACCAAAGATAGATGCCCCACGCCACATTGAATAATTCGCGCTGTATAAGCTGCGCTAAAATAAATTAAACATAAGACATATGCGTGACATTTTCGTTATTTACTTTGTTTTAATGAAATTTTATTACCAGCACAGCCTCTTTGTTGCTGAGTGGCGTGTTCGCAAATCATTCAACGTCATAGTTAAGTGCATACTCATAAACAATTGTTAAACGACCATTTATTTATTTATGACAAATGGGTGAGGTGATACTGGGTAACTGTTTTGTTGACGGTACTTTTGGTATCTTGATTTTGTTGTTGTTGTGATAACAAAATGGTATTGTTAGCGGTTTTACATGTTGAAGAAAAGTTTTGGACTTTTTTTGGTGCTTTGTTTACTTGAACAGGAAAATTACAAAAGATGCGAAAGAGGGATCGTAACCGTAAACAATGTTAAATTCCGACTCGCACTTGACCGATATTTATTATTTATTGTTATAGTGGTAATAGAATTTTACAAATTTTACACAAAAAAACATATTAAAGAAAGAAAACATGTTCAAATTAATCACATAACGTAACACAGCCTGTACATATCCCACTTGTCGGCATAAGCCTCTTCTCCTATTAGCGAGAAGGTTATGGAGCTTAATCCACCACGCTGCTCCACTGCGGGTGGGTGGATATACATGTGTCAGAATTTCTTCCGGCACATGCAGGTTTCCTCACGATATTTTTCTTCATCGCCGGGCTCGAGATAAATTTAAACACAAATTTAGCACTTGAAAATCCAGCGATGTTAGCCAGGGTTTGAACCCGCGATCTTTGGTTAAGATCTACGTGTTCGCACCACTAGGCCATCTCGGCTCTTTACTCACATATTTTTCACAATTGAATTCCTATTATTTTTATTATTGTAACTCTTATAGTCGTTCATGTACCTATAACAAATTGCATGCTGTAATTACCTGTAAGTAAAAGAACAATTGATATGTATCACTGAAAATTACAGCTGTACACGAATTATTGTATCTCTTGCTGATAGTTCTTCTACATCAAAATTTAATTTAAAACAAATAAAAAATATAAAGGTAAATAAATTCAATCCCAACATCTACCCCATCAAGTATAAAATATTATTCACAAATAAACAGAAAGTCTAGCTCCTGTATGTTTGTCTATTAACAATTTCTGCGGGATTATGCAAGGTCGTAACCGCGATGACATCTCGCGATTGCCATCGGGATATTATTATAGCTGGAATCTTATAGGCATAATTAGTGGCGTCATAACCCTTGGCGTTCATGACAATACTTTAAATATAGTCTAGGAGTTGGATGTCTGAAACTATCAAGGAAATTTTATGCCCGATTTAGTTTTGATTTGAAAATATATTTTGGTATAGGTTTTTGTTTAGAAACATACGAAAATCATAGACATTTCTTTTTTTTCTTTTTTTTGATGACGCAGGGTAAATCTTCGTAGATACCCGACTCCTGGAGGGGATGTCGGGTTATGTGCCGCCACAGCACGGAAAACGGAGAGGCTACGGGATCGCTTTCGCAGTACGTCCGCGGCCTCTCCATGAAATGAAAAACTATGACAATGTAACGGTTAACATTTAAAGGCAGTTGCCAAAAAGGAAGAATAGAATTCAATAAGAGAAAAATGCTCATGGACAGTGGTGGTACCATAGAAATGGCTCCTATGGTATCATAAATGCGTATATATAAATGATGAATGAAGGAGAATACAATATAAAAGTTGTTAGAGGATAAGAAGTTGAACTTTTAAAACTCTTATTTTTTAGCTATTTTACTCTGATTTTTGGAGAAAGTGTTACTAGTTGAGCCAGCCTATTTGCAAAATGTAGTCAATAGGCTGGGCTCTAAAAAGTCTAGACGGTTTTTCCTTAAAATTATAAATGATTTCGAAGTTAGGAACCATCTAATTAATACTTCACAGGTTTTGTACGCCAGGCGCCAGCTCTTGGACTCTATCATAAAACTATAAATAGGACTAAATAGTGTGCCTAGTGCCTACCTCTAGTCGAAAGTACGGTTCGAAATTAATGGGCAATAAATGCGACGAGCAGATACGATAAAGTATAGTTTTTATGCCGTCTTTGTCGGCGACAATCCTTTTTATTGTAAGGGTATATAATACCTGGAATTTTAGGTATATATTGTACGCGAAAGACGTAGATTTTGTGCCAACTTGTGTACAAATAATACCTTAAGTGATTAATTGGATTATTATCAATTAAAAAGGAGTTATTAAAATTCAAGAGAAGGAAAAAGTAAAAAAAAAACAGTTTTGGCTTACATCTAGTACTCAAATTTTGGAAAACTATAATGTGGATTAAGTCGATCTTTTCCTGCGACTGAACTTCTCAGTATTTAGACCTTTTCAGTTTTAAGTAAGATGAACTTAGTAGATAAGTTTTTGCAAGTGACCTTTATTTCAAGTAATTACAAATACCTACCTAATGATTTTATTATTTTTTTCATTAAACGTAAAATACATACAATATAATTTTAATCAAGTCTTCTTTGACCTTGCTGACCATAAACATTTACTTTCATAATTATAATTTATAAAACTCTAACTTTCATAAAAAAAATAATAATATAAAACCAACTAAAAATATATTCACTTATAAATTACAAAGAAATTTCCCACAGCTATAATTACCGTACATTATACGTTAGACAATTAACGTCTATCATACTTTCCCCCCGGGCGCAGTAATAGGGCCTGCGCGGGCGCACCGCCGCAAGCGATGCTCCTGTCCACTACTGGCACTTAGTATTTGTACACAAAAATAATTTCCAACTCATTATATTATTATACTTTAACAGATATTTATTAACTGTGTTTTAAGTAATTGACATTTAGCTACCGGGTTTTGAAGATTGATTGTTTGGCTGAATTGAATAGTTGGAAATGATTAGGTGAGAAACAATTTGTAAATAATGGATTGAAAATAAAATTTTGGTCTATAGCATGAAAGTACCTAAATATTTTTAGTATACATATGTATATACCTTCAATTTTTATGTATACCTAATCAAATTTTTTTTTCTACGCCTGTAACTTTCAAATAAATGAAAATAGACTTACTGACTGACATATTACTTTCTGATTATAACAAAACACTTATACCGCATTTTCAGGAATTTTTCACTATTGTTTTCTTTAAGATTTTTAATTTTTATTTTTTTTAGTAAAAAGCGTAAAATCAAAAGATTTTTTACAAAAAAATAATACAATGTAGTTACTTAAAAGTATTGAGACCGCATGAAAACGAGAACCACAACCTATCATTTAGTCTACTAAATCTACTTACACAAAAATGATCATTCCTTAAAACTTTACGAGATTATTAAAACCACTATCTTAAATTACAGCCATTATAAAGTTTACAATAGGATGTGTCAGAGTATTTCATTACGCAATAATGGCTCCACCATTTCCTAGGCATTTAAATGGTTCTTTGTTAGACCTGTTCCTAGATCCTGCGGTCATTTGTGTGGAACGTCGTCGGAAAAAGCATCATTAAGGGAACGCGAATTAAGATGACGTTGATGTAATAACAAAGACGTAACGAGTTTTTAACAGTAACTGCTGTTAATGATTCGTTAAAACGTACGAAGTGATATTTTGTATTGTTTTATTTGATAGGAAAAATATATATTTGTGAATATCGGGAATTACCTAAATCAGATGTACTTATTACATTCAGAGATTCCTTACTGTAGTAGATGCATAGTTTTTTAAAAAGGTTTTTTCAAATTTTGGTTTCAAATTTTAAACCCTACAATTAGTAATAAATAAGATAACTAACAATTCAAAGTATTAAGGAATAGATCCGTAGAAAAAGGATTATACGACTTTAATTGTTATAAAGTGACAATGACGGAGATTAAAAAAAAATGCCAATTAAATTATGTGAGAGTTGATACGAATGTATAACAATTAGCTGTAGTGCATGTAAAAGCAATGCAAATGCAAACCCGTCGACAATTTCGTCAAAGAATAAATAAAGTGACAGTATTCCCATATAATCACTAGCAATACTTAGCATAATTACGCACATTGTGATCACGTAAAAAAAAAACGATATCATAACAGTGAAAATATCAGAAAGTCCAGTTTTTTAACCGCTTAATTTACGAAATTACACGTCAACGAAAATAAGCGGTCGCCGAAGAAAAAAATCTCCGTTAATATATGAATATGTAACATAATGTCTTACAAAAAGCGAACTGAATTCGCGTTCTCAGAACAAAATTTTAATTAAACAAGAGGCATGTTTCCTTTTATCTGCCGGGAGAACAATGAGTGCAACAATTACAATCGACTCGTGCGCAGGTCTTACGGGACCTGACGGGGAAAAAAGGCGAAAACCTGACCCGAATTGCTCTTTTTGCGGTATCTGCGGACACAGTTTATTCTGTCCAGGCAGCCTTTTCAATTTTATTTCTTTTTCAGATCTGTATTGATTTGCTTTAAGTTTAGTTTGCTGTTAGTTGAAGTGACTTACCTCTTGGGTTGCGAAGGTCCAATGGCAATCGCTCTGCATAAAAACCTAGGCTAAAATAAAGCAGAGCCTTGTTAATTCCAAAAAAATGCTAAGAAGAAGAAGGCTTTTACTGCTAGTTCACGACAGAAGCATCAGCTAACATTAGCGGAATCATTGGTATAATTGACGGTTTGAAAGCTCAAGGAATATAACTGCATGCGTTTGGCTATAAATGACTTGTCAGGCTCTATTACAAACATCAGATTTGACTAACAGAGAACTTGTATGTGCGAAGAAACAAATAATTCTGACAACCATTGATTCCATAACATTTTCCTAAACAGTAAAAAAGTGTGCAAATTAGTGGAGTAGTAAATATTTTTAAAGTCGTTTCGTTCTCATCTAGACCTCGAAGGCCAGCACGATGGCTCTCACGGCGCGTCTATACGCGGTGCGTTTTCTACAGAGACGGGCGCACTTGATTATGTGATATATAAAATATTTTGACTGATTTAACTACAAATAAATATACAACTATGTTGTATAAATATGTATGTATAAATGTGCTAAAATATTTATTTTTTTCCATTTCTATATAACCAAAGCAATTTAATATGCAATAAATTGACTGATGTAAATATATTATATGAAGTAGCTGATCACTGTATATAAGCTATGGCATAATGACCGAAATTTGCTGAAAGCAAAACATTTCGGGGTCAATTTGATTTATATACGGTTTGATACAGTTCCACGGCTTTCTTGTCCGACAATAAGAAATTGATGGTTGAAATGAGCGCTGGAGAAATTGTCTTAAACCGGTTTGCTATATAATTTGGTGCTTTTATTAAAATTACTATAATTTTTCGATTATTTTAAACGCTGTCGATTGCTATCTGTGATGCTTTAAGGTGTATTTTGGTCTGGATTCCTCGTTGTTTTTCGTGCAAGGTAACAAAAACATTAATTAAAATCGAGAGAGAATAATGCTTTATAATAAGTACCGAGAATTGGTCAAATAACTTGTGGTGTATTGAGCCATAAAATGTATTGTTCTTGCATACATTTTATCTTTATTTTTCACTAGAATACATATGGGACTCTGCGTACGTGCAAGAATGGAGTCACAAATACTTGGAGACTTAAACATGAATTTGAGAATTTTATTATTTTCACTTTTTAAACGTACTGAGATTATGACGTTACACTTTTGGAACTTTCTAATTTATCTCGAGTAGTCTTAAATAGCATCTTATTAACGATTGCTTCCTGCTTTAAACACAATAAAGATAACCTCCAATATTTGGTAGAGCTGTTATTCGTGGCTATGCTCACGAGCCTAAACGTTACATGGATACATATTTAGACCTTTAAGGAGTGGAATTTCATAAAATTCACTCCTAATGGACTACACACCAGAAGGAATATTCCTGCCAAACAAGTTTAGGTATCACGGTTCCATAGATATCGTGATGAATCACCATATAATAGTAAATTAATTAATACATACATATCGATATAACATTTCCTCTTAAGGTGTAAATAATCACAGTCAATGTATTCGATAAAGATGCATCTATGAGTCATGCTTAACTACAAAACTAGTTTAATGATTTCTAACTCTTAACTTTAACCAATTGACATAAAGATTATAAGTACAGATTAAAAAATTACAAAGTATTTCAGTCTAAGCCGCGGTTAGGATTTAAGTGTTCTTATTTATTGCAATTTGTCAGTGAAACGAGATTTTAAACTTGTTTTAATTGCCGGTTGCTAGACCTTAGGGTTGTGCAAAAATAGCTTCATAATCTATTTTCGTGTACTACCAGTTACCCGAAGCTTCGCTCGTATATATTGTGAATGTGAGTAAAAACGTATGTAGCCTTTTTTCGACTTTATTGATGGAATTTCGTTAAATCATTAGTGGATCACTTAACAGCACAAGGACTATTCCTGCTAAATTTTAAGTATATAAAGGGAATGGTTGCAGAGATACATTAATAATGAATCCCAGGGTACTCAATTATCTTGTCAAAATCCAAGCTTAGTCTTATACCTACGATATTAGACTTATGTCTAACTCTGTAAAATTTCGTGCTTTTCGGAAAAAGAAAGGATTAAAAATCTCAATATAGGATATGCCTGAGAAGTTCTAACGTAGGATAAGACATTGAGTTTATTTAAAAAAGATTACAATTCAATTCAAATTCAAAATATTCTTTATTCAAGTTGGCTTTGGAAGCTCTTTCGAATCGTCAATCTATCAGAATAACAGTAAGGCCGCGTAGGCAATTAATTTAGACCCCAGATTTAATTTCAGCTGTATCAACTGTTAAATTTTTACTAGAAATTACAAAAACGTAATACATATCTACAAACATACAGTCGTAGCGACGTAACACTATATTATTATATGCGTGTTTATAAACTTAATTTATTAATCGATATAATTCTTGTCGGCCCTTATATAGATATCTATTAGGTAATATCAAAGGGCCTGATGAAAATAAATATACATGTGCATATCAATACAATAAATCATGAATTCTAATACAAATTCTTAATTTAAAGATTAAAATAGTGGACTCAGATATTAGAAATTTAAAAACAAAATCGAATGGTCTTGGGTTTATCAGATTGTATTATATTTTTTTTAATTAAACGAAACATAGATATAAAAACATAGACCGAAAATAATTTAATGATCAAAAAATTTTTACTTTAGTTAAACATTATAACATTTAAGAATATTTTTCCATGGTTTAGTTTTTCAAAATATGGTGAAAAAAAGTTATTTTTGTGCGCCATAAAGTAAAACCACTTTTCGATTGACATTGACAAAAAGAACCACATGTGTATTATGCAGTACATTTCTAAACACACCTATTAAAACAAATTAATGTAACAACAGTGTATAACCACGAAGATTATTATTTGCCGCAATTTTTGTCGAAAAAAAAATTTTTTAGGTTTTTAAAATTTACATAACCCTACACAGCTGATTGTTACTGCAACCGCCATTTTGTTTTGTTTCCCGCGCTTATGAAGCGCTTTGCTTATCACCAATAAAGATTCCTCGCTAAATACTTGATGGGCACTCAGCACGAGATTAAATAATAGGTAGTGGTATTTTCTAAAGGGAAATGTTATTTTTTATTATTTATTTTACTTTGTAATTAAATTACTTACGTATTTTTTTCAATAGACTTTTCTTCTTTAAAACTTAGTTATAAAATTTATCTCGTTTTAAAGGACTTCTAGACTTGTCTATTGTTATAGTTAACAAATTAAAATATTAGCTTTCGAGAATATTAAAGAAAAATTAAAAATATATAGGTATATTATATCGACGGTTGAAAGGCTATTTGATCTAAGCGCCACTTTTTTTACATATATTTTTATACATATTTGAAATCAGCTAATTATTCTCTTTCCAAATATGTATAAAAATATATATGTCAAAAAATGGCGCTTAGACCAAATAGCCTTTCAACCGTCGATATCATAATTATATCGGTCGTATGTGTCGCGCATATAATAAGGTTTTTCTTGAAAGTGACGCGAATGATAGTATTGACATTTTCAACAGTAACCTAAATCTATTAAAAAAACAATTGGTTTCAATATTCTCAATTAATAACTAATAATAGTGATTAAATCTATTTTCTTACCCATTATTTAGTTCCGTATTTCACCAATTTATATTTCATTTTATTTTTTATTGCTATAGCTTGTTCATATTTTGCTTGTGAAAATTGCTTTGTGAAAATTATTAATTCCATTTATTTTAAACGTTTTTTTTCTAATTTGTTTTTAAGTGCTGATGTATTTTTGATTTTATAAGTGAATTATTTAGTCTATAATCTGTGTTCACATAGTTGTTGGGTTATAACTCAGCTCATTTATATAAGTAGTATACTTATCAATTAAATGTATCTTTAGTTATAATATGTTTTGTGAATAAATAAATAAATAAATTTATCATGAATAAAAAACCAGGTTGCACTCCGGGAATGCCGGCAGAAGTGACAACTTGAGTATAAACAATTTTTTTTTCATACTTTAAATAAGAATTTTTTTGAAACCAATTTTTTTATAAAAATAGATTTAAAAATATCAATTTTTTTAATTAATCGAAACCCTTACAATCGATTAAAAATATCGACTATCGAAAGAAAACAATTGATTGTTCGATTAATCGATTTCGATGTTACAACACTACTCTCCAGCCGTCTTACGATTTTTCGATCAGCCCACGTGACCTGACGCGAGTTTCACAGTTTTTCATCCATCCCATCCCACAAAAGTGCTCCACGCCGCTTAAGAAGTTTTCACTTCAATAATCATAATTACCGAAACTCTTGATCGATTTGAAAAATAATTTAATTGTTAGGAAGTTACACTACCCCGGTAAACATACGCTGTATTCAATTAAAAAAAAAACCGTATTTTTTCGAGAATATTTTTTTCAAGGGTATTATGTCCAAAA
>DVXP01002442.1:0-12732 GCA_018235645.1 Junonia grisea | reverse complement strand
TATTTTTTCATTCATGTTTCTAGTATTTAGGTGCATTCGTTGTTAGAAAATATACATAATGTGAAAACTGAGCTGAAACTTAAAAAATGTCTATAGGATAAACTACTGATCCGATTTGTGTATAGCCTTGAAATCGTATTTCGTTTAAACAGTTTTAATTAAAACACATAACATGTATTGACCCTGTATTTAACAAGACATCTATTAGTGCGATTCAGCATCAACGCAAAGTTCCATGACTGACCAGCATGTTGGATTGTATTTCATAGTAACACCATAAAGGTCTTAGAAGATTAACGTACTTTTGTAACTTATGGTGCACTGATTATAGCCCCTTTCCACTGTGGAGTACCAGCATGACCATTAATACCCTGTGTTTCCTTTATTGAATAAATAAAGTCGTGGCCCTATAAAAAGACATGAAATCCTGTAGTCAGAATCCTGTAATCAGATATACACTATAGAAACAGTATTCCTGCCACTTTTTAAATCACTATGTGTTACGGTTTCTGAGATGTGATGAGTCAGTTTATCGTGGAAAATTTATTTCATATTATCTACTATAGGATACGGGCACATAAATATATTAAAACTATAAATACCGATGCTATATTTATACCGTATATACTTTCACGAGACCATCGTAAACACCATTATCAAAGATGCCAAAACCATTATTCATATCCGTAATAACATTTTAAATTCTAAAGTAACTTTGGCTGTCTTGCGTTTTCACGGTTAAACCGCAGAAGTTATTAAGTTGAAATATTGTTTTCTTTGCCATCATTTTTCGTCTTTTTTTTTACTTTTTTTTTCGTGCACGTTTATAACATTAGGTGTTGTAAAAGTACCTATATATAGTGTATAGGCTTTGTTGCACGGGATATTATTTGTAATTTTTTTATGCCTTATGGTGGAAAGCCTTAGTCAAAGACAAAGAAAAAATAATCAATAATGTCGATGTGTACTATCATCGCCTTTGTAGGACGTTCATAAAAAGTTAACCATCTATTATTCCAATGTCGGTACATTAGCTTTGTTACAGTAACTAAGGTTTTATGAATAATTACTATCCAGTAATGGTTTTACGTGAAAAAGAATCGAACATCCATCCGTCAGTAGTACAAAATTATTTTAATACTACAAATATATTTTTTCACGCCTATATATTTTTCCAATCCGCAGTGGAGCAGCGTGGTGGATTAAACTCCATACCTTATCCCTAATAGGAGAAGAGGCCTATGCCCGGCAGTGGGATATGTATAGGCTGTGTTACGTATTACGTTTGTTACAAATATATTTTCCACAAACATCATCATGACTAATACATTCGAAACTGTGGAATATTTACTAGGTATTAAGTAATAGTGTTCGCAAGTTTCGTAGCTACACGTAACACACAAACAGATTACGTATGAAGTAATCATATGGTATGCGATGCTTATTCAATACTTCTGCATGTTTGTAACGATTCTATACTAATATTGTAGAGAGGTAATGTTTGTTCGTAAGTTTGTATGAAAGTAATACCTATCTGAAACTATTGAACTAAAAACATGTTAGTTTTACGTTAGATAGACCGTCTATTGTGGAAGATTTTTAATTATTACATCACTGATATAGGTAGTGTGTCTTTCGCGATATTTTTATATTGTTTTTTTTTCAATTTAATCAATTCTTACTAAGATTGGCTGTTTGAAGAAAATATTCCTTATATAAAAGGTGAAAAATGTAACTGATCAATATCTATTAAGAAAACTGTTTGGTTTTTTAAATACAACTATCGTAGACTCGTGTTTTTGTAACCTTCTTTTGTGAAATGCCTGCAATATTTATTTTTCTTGAGCACTAGATACGTAACCGCGTATTATCGTGTACTTATCTTAGTGCAAATATTGAACAATGCACTTTAAAATTCATTACATAACACTGTTGGTGTAAATATCATAATATTATCTATGAAACTGCACTTATAGTATTATTTATAACAAAATGTAGACAAAACACTTATTATGAGTCCTGATTAAAACTACAATTGAGTCATGAAATTAATCACTTTTAAAACGGGTTTTATGATGACCAATTAAAGTTATGGCGCTTTGTACCTTTTTATGCACGATCGGATTAAAATTGAAGGTAATTTACTAATATTAATGTTGTTTTTTGTCCTTTGTGGCTGTTGTAATAATAAAAAAAGTAAACAGTTCATTAGCATGGACGTCTACATTATTTGATATGATTGTAGCTTAAAAATTATATTATTTTACGGTAATGTGTTCTATCTATATGATTCTGATTTTACGTATACAGGGAAACTAACAGGGAAATTGTATGTCATAACAGATAAATAATAGATTTATATGAATTTTTCCTCAAAACGTCCATCAAATCCCTCACCGTCGCCCAAACGTCTAGAATAACCTAAATAATCTTATCAAGTCACGAATCGCAGTATTTGTTTACATTTCGATTCGTGTAGTTTCATGGTGATAACAGATTTTTACGTGACGTAACCTAACTCCGAGCCAAATAGGTTACAACTAGCCATCTACGCTAGGCCGGCATCACGGCCTGAACTCTTTCCCTTCACGGCTACCAATCGCCAAGGTCAGCGGAGCCGGCCGCACACCGCTTACTAACACCACATAAACTAACCGCTAAAAACAAACAAACGACTCACCTGTTCTTTTCCAACTCGTTATGAGTGGTCCTGGAACAGAAAACATACATTTGTAACTGGCACGGCACTTCACAACGACACTCAACTTTAACACTTCACTCGTTTCACTACACTTCCACTTCGCGGACGACTCACCTGCTGCCCTGCGATTTTTTCGTCTTCGGCCGCCTTCCACCAGCACGAGATTCCTCGTACGCCGGCAGACTCGACGCGTACCCGTGCTCCGACTCTGCAACAAAGAAAACTGCAATTCCGTCAAAATCAGCTGATTATGGCGAGGCAAAAATAGACGGGAGCCATGTTGACGTGTGCGAGTAGTGCACTCGATTGACAATTCAAACAAAGAAAATCCAATTCACCTCTGTCTCGCCTTTCGATGTATTCAGCAGCTTGGATCAGGTCAGCAATACTCATATTTATAAAATCCCGGTTCGACACAGGTGTTCACGAACGTCACACGACTTTATTCGATTAAAAACTATAAATAAAAGTATCTTTATTCGCTCCGAAGTTCACGACTGCGTTTACCGATGTCAAAAACACACTAGGCGAGTCGGGACGCGCGACCGTGTACAGCGCTTCGTAATTTGTCGGCGGCGCTCGTGCCGCGCTCGGCGGACCAATCGCGTGCGAGCATTGCCCACAATAAAATACCTGGGTCAATCACGTGAACTTTGTGTTTCCAAACAAAACATTTTTTTTACACGCTTCAAGTAGGGTTCGCAATATTCAACATGATTCACTTATTTCGTACTTTTTATACCAATCTGAGAGCATTAGCATTAGAATTAGTAACTATCATAAGAACTATTAGATCAAAATATAATTTGAATGTTACCTGTACATTGTTGTGATCTCTTATCATGCTATTATCTTTAGGTCATACTTTAGATTAGGAAACAAACAATTACGTCATATTTATTATAGTATAAGGGATCGGGTAAATAAAAAGAAATGTCCTATACATTTGTGAAACGCTTTTAATATTTAATATTCTTAGACATATTTTTAATGTATTGTTTAAAATCATTATCAAGTGAATACGCGCAAACATCACTGGCAGCAGATGTTTTCGAGGTTCCTTGAACAAAACAAAAATTACCTTCAATTAAGTGTCCAATAAGTCCAGTAAGTAATAACTACTACGAAAGGTAAAATCTAGTGGGATTCTTATTAACAAATGAGAATACGTACAACAGATTCATAATATTCATGTTTCTAATTAGTCTTATTGGAAACAGTTATGCTATTTAATTTATTTAATCTCTTTAAATATTTTAATGTAAATATCGGCTAGAATATAACTAATTCCATATAATCATGTATGTGTATGAATCAACGATTCGCGCGTGTTTTCGAGGTGATGCTATGGAAATGCTAAAATTTTCCTCAATAATATTTTTGAAGAAATAAAATGAAATGTAATAATGTAATTAATTTTGTATACATGCTTGTAATATCGCTTTCTTGTGGTATTTTATAATTTCGAGTTTGCTGTACAGTTAAGATCACTAGGTATGTTTTTCAATATGAAAAATATTTTTTGTATTTCATTGCTGACGTCGTCGTCATTAATATTTGTCTAAAATAATATTTTCCTAATAAAATTGATACATTACAAAATACATATAGGTATAAACTATAAGTATCTCTAATTACGTTTTTTAGCAAAAAATATTTTTACATCAGTATCTAGTTAGAACAAAGTTCCCCTATAATTTAAATGTTATTTATATCCCTAATTCTAACATTCGTATTTATTCACTTATTGTAATGTTCGTTATAAAATCATAATTGAGTACTTACAGTTAAAATTCTGACTCTCCTGTAATACTGACTCAATATTTTTACCATGCTGCTTAGAAAGTTGCATATCAAATGTGGTCGAAATTCACATTTTTCATCATTTACCTCCACACTGTTTGTCAGAAGGGATGGGAGACCCATAATGTAATTAAATACTAAATTCCATTCATCCTGAAAAGAAAAAGGCATTTTATTTGTTTCTTTGTAATATTTTTTCACATATTGTGGACAATCTTTAATAAGAAATTGGTTATTTTAAGGAAATTTTAGAGTTTATGAATAAATATTATTAACTGGCTATCGAAATTAACATTGTATGGGTTAATTTAGGCTTTCCACATAACACATATTATGTCTAGCATGAAAAGCCGTCAGCTACAACAGTGCTAGGTTGGAGGCAAAGAATATATTGTTGATATAAAAATATATTATTTATTATTGGATACGAACAGTACATTAAAACATTTTTTTTCATATTAGAAATATATTTAGGAAACTTTTGTAACTAGATTGATGCTTTCTAAGATTATTGCATTCCAATATACTAAATATGACTCTTTTAACTTAATTATATTGTTAAAAACTACTTTCCGCTGCTGCTTTGCCTTGGCGGTGATATATTAATAAAATCAAACCTGTTTTATTTCGATTTTTACTAAAAAGTTTCATGAAAATCTGTTAAATAAATAGCTTTTGTGTGAAAGTGCAACAGTCATCCATCTAGACTCACAAATGGCTACTTGTTGCGCCAGTACATTATATTTATTTAAATCAATCTTACCTCATCTGTCAGTAAAGATAAATCAGTTTCTTCCAAAGAAGGAAGTTTAGGGTAGATTCCTTCATCAACCTTTTCATTAAATGTCCTTATAATAGTTTCTAATCTTGCACAGTTGTACAAAATGAAGGCAGCACCTGAAACACAAATGAAAAATATTCTGTTAGAATGAATTAAAGCTAACTGTAAGACTTGATGGTATGTGATATTTTTGCGACAAATAGTTTCTTCTATGGCTGTTTTCGTCAATAATATTAATCTAAAAATATATTCAGAAAACCTAGAAAATAATAATATGAAGTATATTATTTATATTTATTAAAATCATTCTATTGTTCAATCAAATGTAAAAAAATTAAACATGTTTATCAATTAAGCTTTAATATAACAATTTTAAAGACAAAGATGGTGATCATTTTCTTTTAATTTTTTTTTACATTTTAAAAGTAAATAAATTTTGTGTTATTGTTAATTAATTCTTATTTCAATGTAGGTATAATGTTTTACTAATATTTACCTTTACTAGATCCCGCTGAATCATCAAATTGTATCTTCACAGGGCTGGTGCATTTAGTTTGCAACAATTCAAACGCCACGGCCGACTCTCCTAGACTCGCAATGAATTCCTTCCACTTTGCCTCCGTCGACACTCTCACTCCATACTTGTGTTTTGCTATTAAAGTTAACTCATCTTGCCTTATTCTGAAAATGAAAATTAATGTTTTTAATTATTATTTGGTATATTTTAATGAAATATATATAAGTCATAGTTAAAGCATGTATTATGGCTATCATATTTTGTTGTTAAAATTTGCACTTTACATAAGTAATATGGAAAGGGTATAAGAATATAAGGAAATATATTTTATTTCAGTTATTTTTAGATATCTAAAATTTATTTATTATGAAGATGCTTATATAGTAACAAATGTGCCAGTGAATATTAATTTAATTTATTTTAATTTAAGTACTAACTTTTTTGAAATTACACTGTAGGAAAAAAATATAATATACCTTATATAATCATCTGCTGTAATAGTATTTTCTTTAGCTCCAGTTTTTGCATTTAAGACTGTACCACAGAAAACTGTTCTATTAGGAGATCCATCTGATTTAGACTTCCATGTTACCGTTATATCTATCGTATCTGGATATATATTAAGTAAATATAAATTTCTCACTACATCAGCTAAAATTTTCATTCGCAAATGCGTTATACTATTCGTTTCTTTACAACTTGGGTCTAAGTTTATTACATTAGTATTTGTAGATATTCTTTGTAATATAAAGTCATTGTTGATCGATGCGTGATGAAAACAGACCTGAATCGCTTTGAATCGGTCGATATGCAAGTATATTCGTTCGCTCAGCTCCGTAGCTTTCACTGCCGGTATGGCCCAATTCTGTGACGTTTCTATTAAATTCGTAAGATCTTTGTTAATGCATTGCAATAGAGACACTTTCAAGTCGTTTTGTAATTGTTCGCAATTCAAAAACTCTTGCCACGATTTCACAGTGTTTGGAAAACTAAAGTCGCCCTGTTGTTGCAAATTTCCCGAGTGTTTTTTTACCAACAGTCCTGGTATATATTTTTCTTCGCCCAATAGATACTTGTATAAGTTCGCCGTAAAGGTTTTTATATCGTCTTGTAACATTTTGCGGGTAATTTTTTTAAAAATGTTTTTATTTTTATTTCACTAATTCAAAACTCACATGTTGACTGTGACAGATGACATATCATCACATATGGCATATGGCGTATAACGTATAGTGTTGTTATTGAAACGTAATGCAAACATATTTTTTTATGATTATTTTCGCATTTCATATTTAAAAAAAACAAATTAGTAATAATCCATGTACAAATTATGAGAAAATTAAATGGTAAAGGAACACAATTTAAAAAAATAAATGTGTGTATAGATATTAGATATAGATAATTGACTACCTAATAGAAACAAAACTCAAAATGTATATACTTACAAAATCGTTTTAGTATCGTTATTTGTTATAATGTAATTATATATCTATCTAATACTATCTACCATTTCCACTATATTTTCTGCCATCGTTGTTTCAACATTATTGTTGTACGGCTAACTGATCGAATAAAATTAGCTGACGTCGAGATGACGTTGACATTCGCCTAATCGCTTGTCAAGTAGTGACGACAGCTGTGCTAGTGTAGATTGAGGTTAATAAATGATTTTTTCGAATATTTATTTTACTAGTCACATTTATTGCATTTAATCAGATAGAAAATGTTATAAATTAAAAATGGTATCTCCTTTCAAGAGTGTTATATTTATTACTTTAGTATGTCACACATCGCTGGCATTCGCGTCAGATTACCTCCTTGAAGGAATTTATTGCGGTAAAGAAAATTGCTACGATGTTTTGGGGGTCACCAGGGAGACTCCTAAGAACGATATTGCCAGGGCCTACAGGCAGTTAGCGAAGAAATATCACCCGGATCTACATCGAGGCGAGAAAGACAAAAAAGAGGCCGAAGAGAACTTCAAGCGAATAGCGACAGCTTACGAGATCCTTCGAGATGACGAAGAAAGATCGGATTACGATTACATGTTGGACAATCCCCAGGCGTACTATGCCCATTACTACAGGTACTACCGACGACGGTTAGCGCCAAAGGTCGATGTGAGAATCGTCCTCGCTGTTACAATAACTATCATATCCATAATACAGTACTACAGTGCTTGGTCTAAGTACGACACCGCCATAAAATACTTTATGACCATTCCAAAGTACAGGAATCGTGCACTAGAAATTGCTAAGGTCGAAGTTAAAGAGTCCCAAGGTAAAAGCAAAGGTCCAAAGAAATCGAAAGCAGAATTGAAAGAGGAACAAGACAGAATAATAAGACGAGTGATAGAAGAAAATATGGACATCAAAGGCGCATACGCTAAGCCCGAAATTATGGACATACTTTGGATTCAGTTAATAATTCTACCTTACACAATATCATATTATATTTACTGGTATTTGAGATGGTTCTGGAAATTCACAATTCTCAAACAACCCTATGGAACTGAAGAGAAACTGTACATAATCAGAAAATTTATGAATCTGGGTCAACATCAGTTCAACGCATTAGGAGAGGAGGAGAAGCAAGAGTACTTAGATGAGGAGTTGTGGATCAAAGAAAACTTCATTGCATGGAAAGAAATTAAAGATGAAGAAACGAAAAAATCTCTAGCAGAAAATAATAAATATAAACAATACAGAAGGTACATGAAACAGCACGGTGTGGGACGTATGACCTTTGACGACTCATGATATTTTATTGTTTATAAACATTTAATCACAATGATATTAAAGAGAATAGGTAATAAGAAATTGTGAGTTATTTATATACAAAGCCAGAGATTTTAAGTGCATTGGACTATTCAATAATTTATTTCAACTGTCTCTCTTCGTTTGTTACGGTCCACATGGTGCACGGAAATAAAACAAATATTTTACACAATTCATTATTTTATTTTTTATCTCTATTCATTTCAACATACTACATGATATACCACACATTCAAAATTTACAAACATCACAAATGGCAATACGGTAAGGCATTCTAAAGCTCACCAAAACACAGTACGGATCAACCGTGCCTCGTTTTGGTTACAGCAGTCAACGCAAACATTCCGGTGTCTTTACATACTCCAAGGCAAGTAACAAATCTGTAATAACATTTGTTTGACAGCCAAACAGCTAAACAAGACTTTACAAGCTTCAATTCCATACAAATATATTTACAATTAGTAAAAATTAGGTTTCAACAGCTACAAAAACTAAAAATGAACTTCTAATATTTTAAAATTAAAAATCAGATTTTAACACAAAATCAAAGACTTTTGATTACGCAAAATATTAAGTAGATAAATTATTTTTATGCATCTGTGGCAACAGAACAAATATTTATTACAGATGAGTAAACAATATTAAAGTTACATCGAGATCCTTAATTTGACGTTTATTTACGACAATATTCATGTACTTATTAATTAATTTCACAAATTAAAATTTTTATTCTACATTTCGCAATGGCAGTGCATTTATATATTACATGGAATCATTCGTCACTCGATTCGGAAAATGATATATTCCCTCAAAAACACATAAAAAATATAGATATGTTACTAAAAAATTAAGAGAACATATTGCAACATTATATATGTACATAAATAGTTTCTGGTGGAGAAAAATATATGAATTTTTACTATCTTTAATAGACATCTAGTCAGTGTTTTTTTAGGATTAAAATAAAGAGGAATGTTTTTAATTTTTCCGAATCTAATTATTCAGTCAGTCCTGTAGTTTTATGTACTAGTCATACCAATCAATACAGCCACAAATCAATGGAATGTGTGTCGAACTCCTTATGATAGTCAATTTGTTCTTATTGATTCAATTTATACTTAATTTTTAACAACGAAACATAAAAAATCAAACAATTTGGTAGTTGGTTTCCTAACTATAGTTAATGTACTTTATATTACAACCAAAACTTACAATTCTTTTGAATCTATTCTGTACAATACAAATATTACTATCCTAATTTAGGAATTCTTAAGTTTCTTGCTAATATTTTATATTTTCGTTTTTTTTTTAATCAAAATTAAAATAAATTGAATTTCACTGTAATTGTGGGTAAATCAGCATATGTTTTGTGCGTTCGAATATATGGATTTGTTTTTAAACATGGTAATCATAATTTATGGCTATTATTTTAGACTGGCAATGTCGATAAACACTAAGTCTGTAATTATAATTTTTTAACCGGATTAATTCCTTACCTTTTAAACTAGAGTCGATTTATTTTGTACACATAGTTCCCATCGTAACTTCTATGTATTTTATTGACAACAATATTATTTTATGATAGACCATTCAGTTTATAAGTACATAACAATTTTTATAGCAGGGCTCTTATATTCATAATTGTTTTATACCAATGCATTACAGTTAAAGTATGACATTTTTTTTACAACAAAATGTTAACAAAGGTGCTCCTGAAAATGGTTTTTCCAGCAAAAAAAAATGATCATAACATTTAATGGCAACCAAATTAAAAAATTATTATTAGATATTATTTTGCACCAATATAAAACAATTGTGAATACGTTTATCATCGATTAGTTATTCTATCTACCTAATATAGTATACACAAAATAATGCTTCTTGTTTATTTGTGACCGTTCATATTGCTATCATATTAATATCGCAAAAAATATCTTTACAATATACATTTTAACACTAACAGGTCTATCGGGCTAGTAAATATAGTCAATATATTTATATTTTATATATTTTTTTTCCTTTTTGGTTCTGCACTTATTTGACAGCAGACTGACAGATTATTTCGCGCCATTTTAACTGCTATTTCGTTTCAAATTTTCTTCACCATTGTCTAATGTCAATCATTGGTTAAATGTACTTCTTAGCAAAATAGTCGATTTTCGTGAAAAATTAAAACTCGTCAGATGTACTCGTTCCGAATGAGTGTCCATTATAAATACTTAGCATTGTTTCCTATTGTTATTAATATTGTGATTCATTTTACGAACAATATAAATATGGATGCTTTATATACGGATTTTATTTGGATATTTATAGAAGCTCCTATGCTGTTAATAGATACGTTTAATTTGATTTATTTTCGAAATACGTAAAACAATAATAACATAAAAAACAACTAATCTTTTTACATTACGAACAGCTTAGATCACATAATGGACACTCAAAATCGAACATAATTTTCGAATTTATCCTCACTCGTTCATATTCGCACGTCATACCACATATGGCAACATTCTCGACAGTTCGACAGGACCTTACGTCCTTGTGATAAAGCATATAATGCACTAGCGGTCGCGTTTCCTCGGACGCACCGCTAGATGCAATGCTTGCCCTCAAACGGGCGTCTCGTGGTCAGCTTCGTCGATTCGCCCGAGACGCCATGCGTTTGGATCTGTCGCTGGAAATTAAAAAAAAAAACTTAATATTTTTAATCTGTGATAAGAAATTTTAAGGTGAGGGATCGGAAAGGAGTTTTTATGGTTGGATTTAAAAATCGTTTGTGAATGTTAATAAGCACATAACACAAATAAAACAATAGTAATGCAAGCCAACGTCTTTTGTTATTTCAACTTGCTTTTTGTTTAACAGAGAAATTAAAGTAATTTTAATAACTGTTGAGTGTTCTTGAGATAAAAAAATCTTTAAAATTTTGATAAAGCGCAAATTAAAAAAAAATAAAATTATAAGAAAACAATCAATGAAATAAAAAATTACCTGATAAATCTTGGTCTTCCAAACATGCTATGGGATATCGGAATTTAGGATAAGGACTATAAGGATATCAATTGAAAATATTATTCATGTTATAAAGCTTCATAATTAATTATTATAACCTTAAATAACCCTAGTTTATATTTGAAGTGAAGGTAACAAGATTATTAAAGCATCGTGGTGTCAGGTCAAGATATACGAAACTTTTTCTGTCATTTATATTACTCTTAAGATAATTAAAAAAATATTAATAATTATTGTAACTTTTTTTATAATTTTAGTTATTTTTTAATCTATACTACCAACCAAAAAGCAAGTTGATTTTTTCGTTTATCTATGGTAAAGCTGATGTGTCGTTTGATGTATGCGAGTGACTTGCGCAAGTTACAGCGATTAGCACAACAACAATGACACTAGCGTCTATGAACAATGACAAGGCAAAGCATGTTTATCTCGACCCTTCATAAAAGTATATACACACAGATTATATCTAAACACATAAGACTAGGACCAATAAATACATGCGAAGTTGGACGCCAGAAATTTTCTTTTGCTGTTTTTATAAGATAAAAAAAGCATTTATTACAGAACAAAAGAAACATTCCTTAGCTGAAATCCATAATAGAAACGTGTAAAAGCCGTCTATATTATTATAGCGTAACAAAAATAATACTCATTGGTAATATTATGTGCATTGAAATTGTACTTGTTATTTAGTTTTATTTAGTAAGGATATAAAAATACTTAGGCTGCATACATATTGAAGTAAACTCTAAAAACATGACTGTGATGTTTCATAACAGAAATATGTATGCGTCCTTATTTATATAATTAAATATTAATATGACACTATGTTTGTTTCTTTTTCTTTTAAGGTACTTGTGAGTTAATTTATAAAATATACAAACTGCAGGGAAATAAAGCAGATCACGATGTAAAATTGAGCAATTAATATTAATAATAATATAAAAAATAAACTTAAGATTACTTTTTGAGATTCTAAAAAATGCCTAAATCTAATTTCAAGCACGAAACATTTATTTACATTTTTTTACTTCGTGATCGTATTATAGAGAGCCAAAGGACGGAATAAATTTTGATCTCAGTAACCGCAATGATTTAAAAGAATAAGTGAATATTTAAAGGCTTCAATACTACGTAG
>DVXP01002441.1:0-12733 GCA_018235645.1 Junonia grisea | reverse complement strand
ACAGAAAACCGGCGTAAAATGACGCTTGCGTCGTGTTTCGTCGCGTGAGTGAGGGTACCGGAGGCCCAATTCCCCACTCCTTCCCCATTAATTCCCCTTCCATTCCCGCTCCATAAGGTCGGCAACGTATTTTGTAGCTCCTTTGGTGCAAATGTTCATGGGCGACAGCATTCACTTTCAACTCGTTTGCTGCCCTATTCCATAAAAAAATGTACGTACAATTGCAAAAAAGTTATTTAATGACAAAAAACAATTTATTCAGAAATTTTGGTACAAAATTAAGGAAACGAAAATATAATTCCTGCCTGTGTAATTCCAGTGTAAAAAGTATTTCGTCCCACATTTTTTACGACGTCTTATTAGATTTAAGAACTACATCCACTTGATACATTATAAATGTAATACATCTTAGCTTTCATCGTGTGTAATAGAAAAAGCCGTACGTAAAATATCAGCTCGACACGACGTATTCATAAAATTTTCACTACACCGGAGTAAAAGTGGTAGCAGGTGGAGCGACGAGATGGCACGTCAAATTAAATTTCTTGTATACTAAGTGCAAAGCGTGATGTAAACTGCGGTAGGCATGCAACACATTATACAGGGCTATGCTCGTTTGATCTCGGATGCTGGAGTGCACACGGATGAAATACTGAGCTAGGCGAGCTGCCAGAATAGCTTTATATCGACTCCAGTGTAGTTGGACTGTGCGGTTGACGGGAAACTAATTGATATATAGAAGGTCAAGATTAAACGATTGAGTTACCGTTTAGTAAACAAAAGCTAGAATAATTGTGATTTTCGCTAAGGTGACTGAAGACACAAATATTATGTATGTACATTCATCTTATTTATTGTATTTTGTTGATACTTTTCATGCGTAGGTACTGGGCGTGCCTATAAAATTTATAGATTTTAAATTATAATGTAAGTTTAATATTTCTGTACGCAAAATAAAAATAACTTATTATTATATTTTTTTATCTGCAAATTCTGAGTAGGTAACTTTCTCCTCGTGACGTTTTCCTCAACAGATGACGTGCTCTTTGTCCAGCAACAGAACATTTACAATTAAATTCCATAGAAAATATTCAGTCTGTAAAATCAAGTTATACCGTTTAAATAAGTGACTTCGTCACAAATTCACCCGGTCGTTATTCAGTAATGCGTCATCTCTATGTGACGTCAGAGTTGCCGCTGTTACGAGAATATATCATCGTGTGTGACCTTGCTGTGTCGGGCAGGCGCATTGGCTGCATCTTTGTATGCACTGGGATGTGACTCTGATTATATTGAGTCGATTCCTATTAAACGGAAAAGTAGAAAATGTAGAAACTGGCGCATAATTTATACCATTAAACAATGAAAAAAAATGATTTCATTATCTGATTCAAATGTCTTGTTCTTGTAACACATATACATCTTTTAACTTCTGTCAAAACTTTGAGCAATTATGGTTAACAAAGATACAAAATTGTGAATAATTGTGAAAAATCTACTTTATTTTTATTTTTATGTTACTACATAACCGCGGCATTTAATTGATAATCCATAAGACTCATAAAAGTCATGAACACGAATACAATGACATATTGCTTTTGTGAAAATAAAATTGGTAAAAAGGCAGACACGAAAAGATTTCCAGGCTTTTTTGGTACGTATCGAAAAACACTAGCCTCGAAACGATGCCCGTCAAATAAAGGGTTACTCTGCGGTCCTTTTAGCTACAGTGTATTGTGAGGTTTTAAACATACTATGAAGAAAATAATACATGGCTATGTCTTTTGGTTGTATCCGTGTTTAATTTAAAAAATGTGTAGAGTGGCCAATATGTATGTATGTGTATGGCTGTAAGTTATGTAAGTGTGAACGAGTTATTAATAGATTGTAATGTGCGAAACGGCTGCACATTTTGTATTCACGAACATTTACGTGACCTTTTCTGCGTTCGAAAATTATTAAACTGAGATAATCATGACATCAAAATAAAAGATTTGAAGAGCACATTACATATACTCTACTTTCTATCGTGGAAGAGCCATGTATTTGCACGAATGGGCCGGCTCGATCGGTGTGATACCACGGCCTCATAGAAAACCGGCGTAAAATGACGCTTGCGTCGTATTTCGCCGCGAGAATGAGGTAGGCCCAATTCCCCACCCCTTCCCCATTAATTCCCCATCCATTCCCCCTCCATACACCCTAAAAGGCCGGCAACACATTTTGAAGCTCCTTTGGTGTTGCAAATGTCCATGAGCGACAGCATTCACTTTCCATCAGGTGATCTGTCAGCTCGTTTGCCGCCCTTTCTCATAAAAAAATATATAACAAGTGTGACACCATTGCGTAGTCGAGTTAAGTTAAGTTGTTTCTACGTACTGTATACATGTAAGTACATACGTACATATGTATCTATGTATCAGTAGTAGACTAGTAGACGTGACGTAACGTGTCCACTGAGCAAGCTGCGCGGTGAGCGGTAGACTAATCAACCGGATACGAAACTGTATAGTCGGTTACATATCCGTTCAGCCATGTGAACTGGTTAATGGTAGGTACACGAAAATAGACAGTAATTAAGTATTTGTGTACGTTAAAATTGTTTATGTAAGACAAGGTAAAAATATATTCCTACAAATGGGAGTGATAATATATATTCCTACAAAGCTGACGAAAGCCTTATGCTTTTGTCAGCTTGAATAACAATTCATTAACAAATTGACTGTATTGAAGTAACATTAATTCTCAAAAACTTCGCTTTTGAATTTTGCAATTGAAAGTATTTTTTTGTAACGGGTTTGGTCAGTGATACAGTTTTATCTATCTGTAATCGTAATCAGGCTGTAAACGTCCCGATTAAATGTTAATAAAGTTTATTAGTAATTAAGAAGGCAAAAATTTATTACTTCGTTGGTCATATCGTACCTACGATAAAATTAGAAATGCTTTTAGCGTCTTGTACTTATTCTAGTACAATTAAGCATATGGCAAACTGTAACTGAACAATTAAGTTAGAGACCGCGTAGTTGATTGCTATTGAAATTTTGCTAGACGGAAAAAAAAATAAAAGTACAATTTCTGGTGAAAAATAATGTTCTCAAAAGCTTTAAAACGATAGATAAGAACATTTTTCCATTGTTCGTCGTATTTAGTACCAACTTGTTACCTTCAAATTAATGAAAAGTTTTGTTGAAACAGCCAAGAAAAATGCAGTATTTAATCTGTGGTATCGGAAGTGAGGACCAAGGGCGTCGTGACGTGTCCCCACGGGTTAATTTTCATAATAAAACCATTCCCGCAAATGGATCCGTTCTATTCCACGCCAATTTGTTTTATGCTACCTCTCTCATTCAACTCATTGATTTTATTAAAACCGAAAAGAAAAAAGACTTTTCCATTAGATCTTTTTTTTCCTTAAGTAGATCGTGTTAAGGTAAAAAACCTTTTTCCATTAACGCCTTTGTAAAAATCTTCATTAGAATTTTTCGTACAAAAATTTATTGGTAAGATTTTATATCAGTTTTTCTTTCAAGAGCACAGAGTACGGGATATCCTACCCTTGACATCAGACCAGGTATGAAAGCAATACTTGTTAGAAGTATGGGGTCAAAGTTAAGTGCTCTTCAGCTTCCACAAGATCAATGCGATGCCGCTTCAGCGTAATACTGTAAAAATTTTAGTTACGACTAAAATTCATGAAAGTTACGTTAACGAATTTGATTCGAAATTCATTAAAATATTCAATACATTGTAAGTATTGGTTACGAGATTTTTTACTTCTTTTAAATAAGAAGTACACAATTCGCATAATATATATTTTTATAACCTATAAATACAATAATTTTATAATTTAATTTACATTGTTTCACGGTTTTACCCACATTACGGTACACACTAAACAAATTAATATGTTAGGTTGCTCAATTGCGCCAACAAACGATGGAACGTCAGATTTATACATAAACATGGTATATAAATGAGTTATTCCCATAATATAATTGCGAGTTTGATTTATGTATCAGAACACTTATCGAAACAATTTTAATATCACTTACGTTGCAAATACATTTGTAATATTTCTAACAATAAATATCAAAAGAGCTCGTGATCTATTATGACAAACTGACATTTATTTAAAACGCGAAATTCAGTAATGAATTATTCAAGACCGCACAAAAGCGTGGCGACGAAATAAAATCTTGTTTCAAACACCCACATAATTCGTTTATTTGTTCATTTTATATCGCTTTCAAACAATATGAAATATTGGATTTTGATCAAGTTATTCCCTTAGGAACATGGAATACGGGAACATTTTGTTCAATATTTTTGGTAAATATGGTCTCCAAAATGAGGTAACAAGGTAATCTCGAAAAAATTGCTCACATATACCTACTTACTTATAGATTTTCTAGGATAACATGGCTCGTGTGTATATGTAGTATGTAGTAAATATTTTTGAAGCCATATTACATAAATTTTTCTCAGTCGTCTGTATGAATATCATGTTATGGTGTCATTTACATTCGTTGTAATTGATCTCTTTCTATGAGTACATCATATTGTATAATGAATAACTTTGCTAAAGTAAGTCAAATGGGCTTGCCAGATCATTATTATTGTGTTGAAATAAAAAAGATATTTTACCTTGCGTAACATTCTATTTACGTAATTTAAAACAATTCAATATACACTTAAATGGTATGTTGTATCTATTTAATTGGCGTAAATGTAAACAACGCAAATGCCCTAAATAGGGTCGAATTACTAAGAGAAACAGATTAATTGATAGTCGGCTTTCACCAATTCCACATGTAAATGATATCACTTTCCATTTCAGAGCAGACAGCCATCGATGTGGTGAAATCGCTTAGCGTTGTTAGCATGGTGTAAGCGACCATTGCAATGGAAAATGGTAGTTTATTTCCAGTATATTCATATGAGTTATACTGTTCATAGAAAACTTGAACTTTTTAATGTTTACCTTAAATTGGAACCTTATAGTTTAGCATCTAATTCCGAGGTTTGCCATTTTTCGAAATACCGTGGAATTAGGTGTTTTTACCTTAACAGTTTACTTCATCCCTCAATATTTCATAGTATATGTAGTCGATGAATTAAAATTAAAGTTATAGGATAAAACTAGCAGAATGCCAGTTTGTCTTTATGGCGCTACAGCAATAACAATGGAATAATACTTGACGAGTTATTGCTTATTACGCTATAAAAGTTCAATACAATCGTAATTTTTGTTTCGTAAAAAATTGATAATCCTAAAAGTATCACACGAAAAGCACGTTGATAAAGTTTAAGATGTTTTCATCCCGCTCACGTTATGCGTGGGCAGGAACTTTGATGTACCCCTGGTTTACAAAACCCACTTTACAAATAAACGTTATATATACGACTTACAAACAACGGCTAGAAGTCACCCCATTCATAAAACATGACACGACTCGAGATACATTACCGAGAATCACACTGTAATTTCAATGTGATGAAAATATTTAATGTCACTCGAAAAGAAAATAACAAAGCCATGCTTAATTAATATTTTATTTTTATAATTTTTCTTTTGAACGCCTACGGATACCTCTTGTACGTTTAAGGTTATATTTGGATTTTCTCATTAGTGTAATCTCATTTAGATTACCTACTATTTATGTATATATAAATAATATTATATGAACACATAAATATTTTTTTTATTTCAGTAAGTTTGAAGCTTACTAATTCTTAATAATTAATAATTTAAAGATGAAGAATAGTTAATAGTAATAATAGTGTTGTAAAATATCACAAATCTTTTACACGATTACTGTTTACGAATTATGTTCCTCTTTGACTATAAATGGTATTAAAAAAACACTGAATTATACAACACTTTATGAAATATAATGTGAAGAAGAAATTGAGCTAAATATTGATTATGTTTCGACTTTCCATTCAACGTATTTCTCATTGTTATTGGTTGTTAACTAATCGATAGGATTGATTTCGTATAACTATTAATACCCAATTGATTTTTAGTATCTATACCAGTGGTTCTTTTTTGTACATATAAATTCTCATAAAACTCGTTAGTATCATAGAATTTAGTAAAAGGTAAATTTTATTTAAATTATTATTGATAAAAATTATTCTGTACTTTTTTAAAGTTTTTGTATACGGTATCTATGTTATATTTCTGTTAAAGAGAGTTTGATAAGTGCGTCAACTTGCCGTCAACAAGCCGGCGGTATTGTACTAACAAACAATGCTTAAACGAATAGAAATAGTTTAGAAAAATCAATCCGTTTATTCGTAAAGATAGAATACTACCATGTTCCTTGCATATTTTACAAAGGTCGGTCGGTCTCAAGGATGGATGCAGAAATAGATTGAATCGATGAGGCATGTCACTGCGTTCCCAGAATTCTTGCAACGGTTATGAAGCAACTGATTCACTGAATATTTAATGCCCCGTGCGGTGTTCTTTGTAGAAAGTTGAAAAATTTTAGAATCTGCGACGCTATTGATTTTACTTCGTGTCAAATATTATCTGCTCCTTTAAAATTTTGTTTTATGAGTTTTAAATAGAAATTATTATTATTATGAGTGTGCTCTGTATACTCGTTACTAATATTTTGAGTTGTCATTTAAGTACCCCCTAGTAGCCCTATGACATGACAATACAACCAATTTGTAATGACCAGCAAGGTGGAGTAGTTTTCGAAAATTGGTTAAATTTTACACATAATGAAAATTAACATGACTATTTTATCTTGTATAAGTATGTCACAATCACAATGTACGAAGAAGGTATACAAAATCTGGCGTAGATGCCACGTAACCCACCTTCATTAAAATGTTGTAGCATTAAATTGTATTTTTAGTTATAGTATTAAATCTGCAAATAAAACTTACCATATAAAGAGTAGTTATTTATCAACAGAACAAAAAAGGAGAAATATGATAAAATGTCAGTCTACGTCAATACCATAAAATATTACATTGTATGTCTGATGTTATCTGTACTATGAATACAACATTTTATAACCTTGAATTTATATTTTATTGACTTTATTCAGAATGCATTGTATAATCCACAGCCATTACTTATTTCAAAGGTTAATATTTTCAAAAAACATACTCCTGATAATTCTTTTTTCAAATCAAGTTAACAACATTTCGATTGCTACGTATAAGTGAAGTAAACATCTAATTGAACGAAAATTAAACAATATTCAGACAATAAGTAAATTTTATAAAAAGTAAATTTTCAAAGCTTACTTCTTGTTAATATTGTTGTTGAAGAATTTATATTTCAGACGTTGATAAACTCGGTTCTATGTGGATAGTTAGTAATTAAACTCATTAATGATAACCAAAGATAACATGAGCGAAGATGATAAATATCATTAAAAATACGGGTTTTATTAAGCCTATTTCTATAAGCCAAAATAAGTAAATTGCTTTCAGTTCCACGAATAAAAGACTTACTTCATATTATGTTAAAACATTCTCAGAACAAGTAAAATTACTCTTGTTTCACAAAGATCTTTGTGTTTCTTTATTACATTGTTATTCATAAATTATTAAATAATAATTAGCATTCATTAATAAACATTAAACATAAAATTAATTAACAAAGACACAAAATATTTAAATTTATGTAACAAAAAGAAAATATTAATTTCATTTTGTTTCTTTGTATTTACCCTAGTATTGAATTTTCCTCTTGCCCATAGTTGAAAGTAGCGTTTTGTTTGCGAGATCGTTTCCATAGATGTTAAAGGTGATGCAGTTTTCCGTGAAGCCTTTTCATTCCACTGGCTAAAAGGCTAAAACTGAATGTTTGGCTATTAAAATCCATGTGATAGTTTACCTCGTGCGAGATTTATTCATAGATAGTTAGTCTTTTAGTTTTGGCTTTGTACTAATAATACTATTCCTCAATACTTTTGTAACATTTACTGTATAAAAATTTTGAATAAACTAAAATATCTTTCGTATATGTATATATACATATATGTAAATATGTAAGAATATAACTTGAAAACAAACAAATAACGGGATTTAATGAATAATATACGAGAATCTTCGTGAATTTGGCACAAAAATAATTAGTCCGTGGAAGCTACTTCCAATCTAATTGTAAAGAAAATATTTTATGAGAGCCAAGTTTATAATGTATTAAAAAGTCTGGGCTAATTAGATGCGTGTCTTATAAAATCGATTGTAATGGCGTTCAGGCGGTACACTCGGTTAGGCGACCTTGTTTCCTTGGCAAGGGGCTCCATGATAGTAGATATGAGATGTCGCGATGGCACGCACGGTGAATATCTATATCAGGCACCGAAATTTCCTCTCACAAATTCGATCATATAACTTACATTATAACTTTTTTTCGTTGAACCCCTAAATCTTACTGTAATAACGTTTTACGCTTTTAACATTTTAACATAATAAGACAAGAAAGGCTTTAAGTTTGACATGTTATTTAACTATATTTGTATATCTTTGTTTGTCTGTGGCGTTGTAGCTAATAAACCAATGAATCGATTTTGAAAACTTTTAGGTATTATCCATGTAGCTTTTAGATCTTAAATAAGTAAATTATACTTCACGTGAGGTATTATTGAATTTACCTTATTTCGAAAGAAACAGACAACTCCGATTATGAGATTTGAAGTTCCTTCTTCTAAAACCGTAGCGGTATAACTTATTTGTCGGAGAGGAGGAAAAAGATTTAATCTAAAGTGTGGTATATTTTTGTTGCAGATAAATGGGATAGATATGGCGTGATTTGTGGGAGAGCGGCGAAAAGATACAACATAATATCATTTAATCCCCTACGTGTGTGATCATTTGTGGGTTTGGAAGCTCTTGAAGAAGAGATATTTTTATATGTTGTGACAGTAGGATATATAGATAGATGAAAACTTTATCTTCTCATCACTCTATCTTCTAGAAATAAACAAAATACATTTTTTTTTAATATAAACAATTGAAGGCAGGGCGGTCTTACTAATATTACTAATAGCTTAACGACCGTCCTGATGGATCGTCTATGTTTTGATAGTACTTCAGTTACAATTATAATTACAAGTACTAAATATCGTTTAATCTTTTTTACGTCATAGTACAAAGAAGGATTACTTTAAAGCTCCGGAAATCACGAAATGCTAGTAGATCTAAAAATGTTTACTATTATAGTTCACAACTTTATAAAGTTGTTAAAATTCAGTTTTTTGGCAATAAATTGAAATAATATGAACATACGTAATTATAATTATCATTAATTTTGACATATAAGTAATCAACGAATTATGTATTAATACATATGTATGTTCAAATAATCCAATCACCGTAATATATCTTATTATTACATTTTTTTATTACCATGAGTGTGAAATGAAAGTCACATTTGTTATAAAGCTAGTTTTACTGTTTATAATAATAATCGTATGAATTCGGTATTACCGAATTAGATACGATTAAAATAGCTACTGAATGTAATTACATAATTAATATTGTTTGTAGTGCGATATCAATTTCGGATTATATCGCGATCCAATGTGAGTAAGGGCGGTTTCAGACTAGCGTATTAGTTCGTTTTTATAAGCGCGTTTATAGGTGCGACTTTTGGCACACGCTCAACTCGTACGAGCGTTGACGCGCTTCTAAGCTCGTATAAGCGCAAGGTGTAATGTAATAATGGTTCTTTGTCAGAATCCATATTAATTCAGATACTGATGCGACACCACTAGCGGTTCAAGTTCGCGAGATAACTGTCGTTGAGTTAAAGTTAGCGTCAAAACCTAACAAAGGTCACTAAAATTCGTATTAGTAAAACTAAGTGACAAATCTGGGGAGTAGGGGCTGTTGGTAAACTACGGATGGTCACCGAGGAGGAGAAGGGTATCAAAAACTCTTAAAATAGGTCACACAGTAAGGGTACGTATGCTAAGAGCGTATGAAATGAAATACGCGCAGAAAATTCCGCCAATCTGAAACCGCTCTAACATTGCGTTTGCATGTTTGTCGCTAAATCGCTCTGTTTGCTCAGTTAAAAGCCAAACCGGCAGTGCAAACAGCGTATTATGCGATTAACTCTTTATACGTATCGTCCCTTTTTAGCTACTAAATGTAATTAAATTGATAGAATATTTTTTAAATATATTTCGTTTTAACGTGCCTAATAAATATTGTTAATAAAATTACGTTTAATAAATTTCAACGTTACGCTGCGGTATTTTTTCGGTAAATAAATACATAACCGGTTATTTATTTATTTATTTATTTATGATATTTAAATATATTACTAATTTACACAAAGATAGAACGTTTAAAAATTATAGATCTTTTTTTAACTTATACTTTACTTTTAGCGTATGAAGAAAATGGTTACGATCAATTGTAATATATTTCCTTCTTTTTAAGGTGCCATCTTCTTCAGTTCGGCGATCATTACGGCGACTTGGACCTTTGATACCGCAACTCTGAACAGAGAACGGGTACTCTTGGCGTAGATTTTCCACCAAGATATCCTCCTTCGCCCAACACTTCGCTTTACCTTGTATTATCAACTGCAGTAATAGTCAAGTTTTATTTTGTTGATCGAGGATTTCAGCTTTTTTTTTATTTATGCGACTTAACCTGGATACATTATGGTATCTTTCAACTCAAGTTTTTTAGAACACAAGATAAAAATTCAAATTTATTTGCCTATAAAACATCTATATTAGCAATTTTTATTAAAATTAACGTTCATAAAGTACCAAAAATTCTACAACTGGAACGTAGTTATTCGCCGCGTTCATTATGATCGCATTAAATGTCCAACAAACCGTAAATTGCCAACTAATTACACGAAATTCTCCTCAAATTACAATCTATGTGCACGGCAGTAATTTACCCACGATCTCGCAACTTGGGCGGCATGCAGGTCTACTATTGAGTGGTTTTGTGTCTCTTTGCTTTTATTTAAGATTTATTTTTAACGTAATATTACGACATAATTAATTGTCATTCTTATAAAACAAGGAAAAAGTTTTATTCAGAATTTTTGAAGAGACAGTCAATTATTAACATTTCACGGACGTACTTGTATTAATTGAAGACGAGGCTTAATTGCTACAACATTCAAAATACAATTTAATCTACTGAAGTCCGCAATATATAAGAGAAATTGGCTTCCATCTCAAGAGAGATAATATTTCGAGTCATTTACACCCCTTACACGTAATAAACGTACGTATTACGAGTGTACATTAGCCACTGAGGTCAGGCACTGCCAGATGGCGGAGCGCCTGTAAACCCGCACTTACCGACTGGCCTTTAAATGAAATTGACACCTAACCTTTAATGTGATACCGCATTGTGGTTAACTGGATGGTCAGGACGTTCGATGGTAAAAAGCGTGTTTAATTTATGTACTTATAGGTAAATTTTCAATTGAATATTTAATTAGAATGCCAAATATTTCTTTTATTATTTAAGTATCTGTTATGCGTTTATGTATACAGATACATACTAATATATGAAGCGAAAACTTCAAATACATTTGCACTTTAATTCGGCGAACGGAGCAGTATGATATTTGCCAAAGATAAAGTGTATTTGAATGAGGATTCACAAAGCTTTTTATAAAATTATCACGAATACGTTAAATCATTTAAAATAAAATTTACACAACAGCGTACTTAATCGATACCTATGTAATATTATCAGGTGTCAAGCTGTCAGATAAAAATCAGAAAACGAAGGACTAAAAAGGTTTCATGGTCGTTTATATCGACTACAAGGCTGCTTGTAATATAAAAAAGGAAAAATAATAATCTAGGACATTTCAGTGCGACCCGGAAGCGGTGCGAGTTGTCATGCTGTCCCGGGAGCGCTTTGAGATAACAGTCAGAACTTCACCCGGAATAATTTCGATTATTCGAGCTAATGAGAAAACTTCCCTTCGTACCTAGTCTCCTGGGAACATTTTATTATGTTATTTTATATTATTTTTTTTTTAATCACAAGAGTTCAATATCGCTCTTTGAAGCTGGAGCCGAGTTACTTTAAATTGTTCACTAATAGGCAATTTGTATTTATTTGTGTATTACAATTTGCAATTATAATAAAGTAAACTATGTACATGAATTAATTTTGTTTACATTATTTATTAAAAAATACATTTTATAGCTATGCCAATAAGTAATAAAAAGTTGCGTTTAAGCTTATCCTCGAAAACATAAATCGTTGAGATTTCCATAGTTTTATATCGAAAAAATATACTTTCGGTGAAAGGGTCATATTATGAGTTATAGTAAAATGGTATTATTATAGTTTAAAGACAAAACTGCAAGCGATCCCATCCGACTACAGATGGGTTTATTATGGAAATCGCGCTGTATCAGTAGAGATAAGTGACGGTTACACGTAAATTACACATACACGCCCTTAGATTGCATAAAAAGCTTCGACGTGTCTAACCATTTCATCTTGATTTAAGTTATTTAATATGAGATTAATGTAATAAAATTGAGATTTTGGTCATAGAGAAATGTTCGTTTTTAAAAATTCATGTATAAAAATGTTGTTTAATATATAAAAATTTTGACACCATTATTTATAGAAATCGAAATATTTTTTCAAATATGAAATCCTATATTCATATATCTACTAGCTGACCCGGCAAACGTTGTTTTGCCATAAAAAAAATTGAGGGGTGGACCACCCTTATTATTTAGGGGTGTGA
>DVXP01002440.1:0-12734 GCA_018235645.1 Junonia grisea | reverse complement strand
GAGGATTCAGTTGGGTTGGGCGGCATTTGGCAAGCTCCGTCGAGTCCTTACGTCAACAATTCCGCAAAGCCTGAAGATATATGTATGGAACCAGTATAAATTCCCTTGTACTTCTTTGCATAGAGTATTCATTAAGTCCATTGAAATTTTAGTTAAAAAAATTGAATTTCTCTTGTGAAAAACACATGCCAAGGTCTAAAAAAATAATATTTCAAAGGAATATTCCTTCAATTGCTTTTTAAATTTTGTTAAAACATCCTCTATTGAAATGAAATAATATAACGATATATTTTCAAATAAAACAAACATGTTTCATATTAAACTAGTTTTATTATTAAATTTTTTATAACTTATTGTATCTTCCTCCGAGTAACTTTTCTTGTACTTGGTTTTTTGAAAACTTCTTCTTTTTTCTGAAATTCTTCATCTTCTGAAATTATTATTTACAGTTACATTACATACAATGCATAGGTACTCATTACGAGCGGTCCACCGTTTATAGCCATAAAATATAGCTGATATGTTAATACATTTTAAAGGTGAAGGAATTTATGAAATTATCCAGCAGTTTTCAGACTAGTATAGAATTTTTTAAAATTTATTTAAGGCTGCAAAATCAAAAGTGAAGTACCTATAAAACTTTCAATTGAATCTCTAAACAAATTTCATCATCAATTTCAAAATCAACCCTAAAATCAAGTTCATTGTTATGAGTAGAAATTTTTCAAAAACATTAAGTATAAAAAAAGAACATTATATACCTGACTCATCTGATTCATTCATGGTTTTGTTTCTTTGAGCCACTTTTCTTCTTGATTTTCTTACCGATTGTGGAGTAAAGTCCTTATTAGGAGGTTCATTCTGAAACATTTTGGTTTCCATTATATGGCTGCACATACAATACACTTTTCTATATTGTTTTCATCAATACTAGAACAGTGGTTATGCAAAGAACAATATATGTATTATAAAAAATGCGTGCGACTCGGGACGACGGACAGAATAATAACATAAACTGAAATTAAGTTTAACCCGACCCTGTGACGCGGGTATGCGCGGGAGAAGGGAAAACCAGATAGACAGGCGGTGGCACCGTAACGTGGTACGTAATATATACTCCAAAAAAGTAAATATTTCGAAAAATTTGATACTTTCCCTGAGGCAGGGAGGTCCTGGAAGTTGGAAGGACCTAGGCCGTTCCGACGCCTCGCGCCTTTGATTGGTTAGACTTATGACTTGACTTTCGTACTAATTTGACTAATTGACGCTAATCCAGTTCTCTAATTTCCTCCTGACACCTGGCGTCTTTTATAAAGTGCTAAAAAACCATTCTGTAAAGGCCGATTATTTTTGACTTTTAGTTCGACAACGGACGACCGACCTTTATGAAGCATTAATTCTCGAGCATTCGTATTTTTCCACTATAAAAGTATTCTACACGGGAATGCTTCTAACGAATGCTTTACAAAGTACCTACTCGATGTATTTGTGAAATAATACAAAAAAAATTGTTTTCGCAGTGGAGCAGCGTAGTGGATTAAGCTCCATAACCTTCTCCCTAATAGGGTAAGAGGCCTATGCCTAGCAGTGGGATATGTACAGGCTGTGTTACGTTTTTTTTATTTCTTTTCGTGAAATTCCTTAAAACCCCTAGTCTGTATTTTATTTAACATGCAAGGGTTCGGCCTTTTTAATGTTTTGTAAAGCACATTTGGCCGTTATGGCAAGTGATTGCAGTTATAGCTCGGTTGTCAGGAGGATATACTCATAACACAGTTAAGCCCTGATCACACGTTGTTGTACCTCGTCGGGGCTGGTGGAGGACGCCCTCTGCCGGCGCGGCGCGGGGCGGCGGCGCGGCGTATATTGCAGTAAGGAATACAGGCATATTATACAGTAAGACAGTGTTGTACCTCGTCTGGGCTGGTGGAGGAGGCTCGCTGGCGGCGCGGCGCGGGGCGGCGGCGGGGCGTGGCGCGCGGGTCGGGGCGGGGGTCGGGGCGCGCGTCGCCCTCGCTGGCCGCCTCGTCACCCTCCTCGCCGTCGCGCACCGCGAAGCATTCCTCTATTTTGTCGCCTAGCTCGTTCACCAGGCTCTGAAAGTTTGTTCGATTTTATTAATAAAAAATACAGCAAAGTTTTTAAGGGCCAACACGATTACTTTTTGGCTTACTTTTTGGCGTGTATTTGGTCGTTTCTTTTGCGTGCGTAATAATTTTAGACACGTCTTTACATGTGTATTCATTTGTGTACACGGACTCACTTTATGTAATCTATTATAAAACCATTATAAAATTTAAAAAAAATCGGTATTTACTAATCTATTAAACTTAATATTTTTGTTACCTTTATTTCATTTCGTGCCATTTTGGAAGTGTTGTTCATTAGCGTTGTAAAGGACTCCATCACTCCCGAGCAGTGTAACTTATCTTTGTAGCAGTCAAGATTCTCAATTAACTTTCGCAGTGATCTCTCATTATACGTGAACAAAGATAGGCAATACGCTAGATCCCGCCACTGTCGTTCATCTGTCGATAATTTGAATCTTTGGCACAGTTTCTCTACCAATGCCTCCATTTGTCTATCTTTTTGTATAAGTGATGTGATGTATCTAAAATCATTGATCACATTAAACTTTTCAGAAAAACATACCTACCTCATTACAAGTATACTTGTATACTTTATTAGTATTATAAGAATTAAAAATCACAAAATTGACGCTAACATGTTCACACTTACTTCATAATGACCCTATACTGTTCTTCCGGAACGTTGAGCTCCGGGTCGCTGAGCCTGGATATGATGTCCGGCATGACATTATACAGGGCGTTCCCCTTCTGCGAGAGCTGTTTGAAGAACAGCCGCGTCATGGAGGCGACGCGAGGGTCCTTATCGGCGCAGCAGAGCGCCATGTCGGCTATCTGACCCTTTACACGAACCATTTCGTGTAATACGAGGAAGGACAACATTTTGACAGCGCATTGACGGACTTCTAGTTCTTCATCGCTGAGACTATGGAAAAAATTGATTATCAATTTATAAGTAACCAAGTTGTGGACTTTTTTTGGCGATTTTTTAGGTTAAGCATTCATTGCTACATATTCTGCTTGAAACATGATTATCCATATTATAAATTTCTTTATTAATGTATTACTATATGGAATTTATATTCAAAAGAATTTTTAATAAATTATTTTTTTTATGCTTCCTATCATATTTTTATGGGTTTATGGTAATTGATTAACTTACATATGGTAAATATGATGTGTCCACGGCTGGGTCAAATTAGGGAAACGCAACGTTAAATCGGCGAAAGCGATAGTGAGATTCGTTCGAAGTGAAACATTCTTGGACCTCTTCAGCACTGTCACCATTAACTGGAGACCTTCATCGCAAACCGAGCTCGACACCAACATGTATCTATAACAAATAACTATTTATTAAGTATATAAATAAAAGGTTACATTTTTTATATTAATATAAATTAAAAAAAAAACTGTCTCACCTTGGCAACAGCTAATAAATCCGGAATAAAAAATATTCTATTATTTAATCTTGGTTTCTAACATAACATTTGCAAAAAATTATAGCAATTACTTTAGTTGTTATAAAGTGTGAAAAAACATGGTAGCAGTAAAAGCAAATACTTTAACATACAAGAAAATATTTCTAGGCAACTAATCTATCGAGACATTTCTGTCTTTACATAGTAACTAAACAATATGCGATTTCACAATGTCATAGGGAATAAGGTTAAAATGCCAGACTGAAAATAAGTCAGAAACGTGTTTCGACATCGAAATACGTTTTGATTTGGCATAGAGAATAAGGGCTCGGTATAGGCAGTATAGGCGCCGCGCCCGGGCCACCACGTCGCGCCCTCCAGCCCCGCCTCCCCCTCCGTCAGCGTCGTGTTCGTCTGACAGTACACGCTCAGTGAACATCGTACCTGGTGAAGGTGAGCGCGGCGGCGGCCTGCAGCTTAGCGGACACGCGCGCCGGGTTGGCGAGCAGCCAGCGCAGCAGCGGCAGGTATCTCGCGAGCGCCGCGCCCGCGCCCACCACGTCGCGCTCGCACACGCCGCGCACGTACTCCGCGTCCGCGTCGTCCGCCGCCGCCCCCTCCAGACCCGCCTCCTCCTCCGTCAGCGTTGTGTTGGTCTGCGGATACAGTACCACTCTCGATATAGGTCAATTCAACCAACATGATATATAATGAGTCGAATTGGAATTTGCGCATGTCCGTCGAAGTAATTTGACTCTGATTGGTAGATACCTGATTATTGTTCTGCAAGCATGATGCGCATAGTTCAGATCATTCAAGTCCCGTGAATCGGACTGTATATTACTTCACTGGTGTATTTTATGAAGTTAATTATTTTATTCAAAACCATAAAAAACTGAACCAACATTCACCATTCACTAGGCAAAGAACTGAGTTAATGTGTTACAGATGATAATGTAATTAATTCAAATAAAAAATTTTCAAACCATATAAAGTAAACATGAAATATATCAATATGTCTGTCGCAATGACACACACTTACGTACACATTAATATATTTGTATATTATTATTTATGATGAATAAGTATAATTTAGATTATTACTAGTAACTTAATGGTCTACTAATTTTTTATTCTACAAAAGTGTTTAGTGTACAGAAACTCGACAAAACAAATGACATGCGCCCAAACTCAAGGAATTTTCTAGAACTCATTAAAAAGTTCCATTAGTGCCCTCCCAGTTCCGCCATCAATCAACTGGATAAGATTTAAAACCGTTCACACACGTCTAATAAGTAAAAAAAAGTCTATATTACCGACGGCCCCTTATTTGATGCTACGCTGGCCGAGCGCTGGGCACGCGAGGAGGCGCTGGCGTTGCTCGCGTTCATTAGCGTCTGGCGGCGCAGGTCGTCCACGCGCCCGCGACGCTTGGGTGTCGCGAACGCGCCTATCTTCTTCTTACGCTTCTCCTCCGCCTTGCGTTCCTCTCGCACCTTGAAGTTATAAGAATAATGTAGTACTGTTTAGTATATATGTTAAATAGTAAATATTACAATTGTCTTTGGCTACTCTAGGTTATTGAGACCCCTCTGTATAATATTGAATACTCGTTTTTATGAACTAAGGATGATATGAGCTCAGTAATAACTTAACAATTACTACTTTTCATGTCTTGTAAAATTAATATATAATAAAATATATTGAAACGATACTTACTTGGTTGCGTCTTCTTAGTTCGCTGTAGACGCTTATATCCAGATAAATAAGTTGCTGCAATGCAATGTGTCCCAGCACGAAAATAAATCTTATAAGCAACTCGGTTGGCAGACTGGCCTCTTCCTCATTATCTGCTTCCTTTACTAAGGTTTTCTCTATAGACTTGTACATTTCAGCTAGAATTTTTGTACAAATCACGTCAGGTGTGTCACAAACTGCATAAATGAAATCTATAGAATTAGCAGCGAAAGATGTGAACTTGCTGAATTTTAAAAACGTTTCCATGAGACTGTCGAACAGTGATGTGAATATAGTATGGTCTGCAGGATATCTCGTATTCTTTTTGGATAGGGAAATTAGAAGCTCAACACTCAACTTCCTTGAATTGTAATCTCCTGTCAGCCCATGAGTCTGAATGACTTCGAGGTTTGCGAGCGCTACTGAAGGCTTAGCCTTGGCTATCATGACCAGGAGTGATAGAGCTGCGTAGCTGTCTGTATCCGTCGTTCCATCTATCTTTTTTAGAAACATTTCCCAAAACACCTACGAAATAAAACGAAGCCTTTTTACAAATATGTAATAAAAAGAAATCTCAATAATTTGAATGGCAAGGAAAATGCAAAACTTTTTGATTTAACAAATATTTCGTCTTATAAAGGGATTCACTGCTGCAATTTCGACTTTGTAACAAAAAACTTATTTCACTCAGCGTAGACCACGCATCATATTAAATTTAAATGTCGAAAAATCCACCGTGAAGAATAAAGATTACATTTCTTTGCTTTAGCTGAGTAGTTATAGTCGAAAAGGAGTCTGTGTTAAGTTGGCCTAATTTGCGATAATCGCATGTTAGGAACATAAGTATTCTTTTAAAAAATAGAAAATATAGTAACCATGTATGGCATTCTAGGTCGTTGTTCAGTTCAGATCAGTTTATATAGGTGATCAATTTTTATCTGTGGATATTTAACTTTTGAGCGCCACTGTTTTCGCGTCTCATGGTAATACATTGCAAGTGTTTGCTTATCTACTTTTATTTTTTACGAGCACGAGTAAACATAAACTTGTAAGTCTTGGTTGGTCAACGTCGAGGTGGTCCACGCTTGAGATTTTGATATTTTTTTATATCTTTATGTGATTTTGCCTCATGGAATTCTCAATTTGATTTGAAAAAATGAAAAATCGAACACACTATAGATTTATATATTGTCGGTATGCACTTTACCTTACCCTCTTCAAGCACAGATTACTCTTCTTGGTTGTCATAAATATATTCGCAATACGAAGTAAACTAAGCGCTACGAACCTCCCTGTATGGAAGCCGGTGTGATGTCACCGCGCGTGAGACACTTGTCAACGAGCAGATCGAGGCGTGTCGCGAGGGTCGCCAGCTGGCGCGCGATCGCGAACGCACGAGCCCGCTCCGCTTTGTAATCGATTGCTAACAGTCCCTCACCTGTATGACGGCGGGAGTGATGTCACCTTTTGCGAGCCACTTGTCGACGAGCAGATCTAGCGCGAGCGCGCCGCTGCGGTCGAGGCATGTTGCGAGGGTTGACAGCTGACATGCAATCGCGAAAACACGCACTCCTCCGGCTTGCTCTGAAACCGAGTGTTACCAGTCCCTCACCTGAATGACAGCAGGCGTGATGTCACCTTTTGCAAGCCACTTGTCGACCAGTAGGTCTAGCGCGAGCGCGCCGCCGCGGTCGAGGCGTGTGGCGAGGGTCGCCAGCTGGCGCGCGATCGCGAACGCACGAGCGCGCTCCGCCTTGCTCTCGCTCTCCAGGTACATCTCGCGATATGCACGCTCCACTGCTTCGCGCTTATCCTGGTGACGAAACAGATACATAAGTATTGCGAAAGTATACGAAGTATGCGACAATTCTACTCACGGGCAAGAGAACATACCCAAACCTAAAAAAAAGCTTTACACATTTAGCTTACAAAACATTTTTTCCAACATCATGTAACAACTCCAGGAGAAGGGGGTGTCTAAGCATAAGCATATGAGTTCATATGACGAATAATCATTGAGGGCAGGGAGAGCTCAAAAGTTCTTTAAAAATGGTACATTCCGTAATGTTTATTACTCACTTGATCTGGTGACCACACAAGAAGGAGCATATTTGAGACTCCCTCTTTAGCAGACTCTATGTTGAAATGATGAGCAGTTGTGAAAAAGTCTATAGCTTCGCTCACGTCCCCAGCTTGTTTCGACATTAACAACGAGTTAATCAAGGGAACCGCTTCAGATATCATTCGGCTAAAATGTACGGATTCTTGCAAGAAGGCCACAATACTTTCTTTCTCTTCAACCCTCTTATACAGTGCGAGTTCATTTTCGCATTGCTGCGTTAAAGAAATAGATTGACGTCTATCTGGTGTGATGTAGACGTTACGTAAAAGAGCCACGAAGTATTCAATCTAGAAAAAATAAGCATAAAAAACATAACAAAATAATTTACACAAAAATTTGAATATAATAAAGGTTAAATCAAATTGCAAAAAAAAACAAACAGTAATCTCATTAATCACCATAATCGCACGCTTAAAATTAAAGTAACCTAACTTAAAAAGTGCGAAAACTGAGAAATGCGTCTAACAACTATTAGACTTAATAGCTACATTAGAAGTTATAGAAATTTCGAATTGAGTCACTTTAATTTTAAGCCTGCAATTATGTTGTCTATTACCTGATCACTTTTTTCCATATCACATCTTAATAATTTAGCCTCAGGATACTGTCTCTCTGCGTGTTTTACTATTAAGTATGCTTTATAAAAATCTTTATCTCGAAGATTTCGTCGAATTGCTTCATAAACATTTTCAATTGAGGCCTGAGATAGTTCTGGTTCATCCTGGGTCAGAATATCCATTTTTTCCTTTATAGTTTTGATAACTTCATCTTCAATTTTCTCCCACTTTTTCACCAAAGCTGGATCAGGACCAGGGTTTAATTTCTTCTGGAGGTCTTCTAAAATTTTCTGCTCATTTTCTAACTGCTCTTCAAGAAGTTGTAGTTTTAATTGAGCTGAGAATGGGTTACATTCCAAAAATATCTAAAAAAACAGGATGAAAATTTTAATGAAAATAAACTTATTATAAAATTAAATAAATAAGATAAAAAATGCATTACTTTCAACAGCTGTATGGCGGCCTTCCGCACTAGCGCCGCCTTGTCCCGCAGGCGGCCGATCGCTCTCTCGAGCACCACGCGCTGCCGAGTCACCGGCACACAGTTTTCGCGCTGCAATCTACACCAAAATTGAAGGACCTAGAATTTAAAAAAATCATAAGCACTTAAATAAGTAGATCAATTGATGGAATACAGGGAAAATTAGAAATTACTACATCATAATAACATTTAATAAAGGTATGCTAAAAGCTCCGTCTTCGCGGGGGATAAATTACATAAACTTGCCGAGAATACGGAATCTGTATATAATGGCAATTTGTATGCTATTATAAGGGGACAGCTTCCACATTTCGAAATATATTTGAATGTATCTGCTAGTATCCTATACAAATTACCATTTCATACTCATGGATTCTGTATTATCATACGGCAAATACAAAAATAAAATAAAATAAAGTTTAAATATAATAAAATTTAATTTCTGTTTTAAGAAAAACTTCAAAACGTAATGTATTCTTCTTATTTTATTACATTTTAATCGAAAAATGAAAGTCCTTTCATATATCGCAAATACGAATGCCAATATATTTCAATCTTTTCATCTGTGAATGGTGATCTGAACTCACATAATAAATTTAAGGTAAAATACTTGCCTTATGCCGCACATACGCTGACAGGTCGTGCATATGCTCATACAAGTCGTCGAGGAAGTCGTCGCGTTGTATGCGCTGCTCGTCCGACAGACCCTCACCAGTGAGCTCAACACTTAGTACCTCACACATCATGCCGAGGACACTAATGCGTATGGTGTATGACTATAAAACGAAAAATATATTTATTTAAGGATTTTCTTTAAAAGTATGGGGAAAATGAAGGTAAGAAATATCGCCACTGATAATGCAAAACTGCAAAAGTAACAATTGCTTTTAAGTTCAAATATTAAACATAACACCATATCATTAAAAATTTAACTTTATAGCAAACTGTCACTTACTTATTATTATGATATTGGACTATCCCCGACGATATAGGAAGTTTTTTGATAAAACTAACTGTCAATCAAAACACCGATTCTATTGTATGAAACAAAGACTTATGTTTATTTTTGTCGTAAAGTTTTTCGTTGTATTATCCTATTCCCAAAGAAATCAAATTCAATATTACAAAAGTCATAAAAATTCATATTTTTTAAAGTTATAGTTTTCTTTAAACATACGAGACAAAGTCTCTTCACAAAAGTTAGTTATTCTCAAAACTCACACCTCGTCACTTTCCAAGTATGGTTGTATTGTGGCTATTGCGTTAACCATCTCCTTGGGCAATTCCTTTGTTAATTCAAGTAAGAAAGCTCCGCAGTTCTTAGCTGAGCCCTGCTCAGTCCCTACACCTCCGTTGTCTTCCTCTGTTGAAGCCAAGGCTTCTGTAATCTCACGAACCTAATAAGTACAATAATTTATTATTTTGATTGCATAATCTGTATATTATTTCAAAATAATATAGGAAAATAATTTTTACCATCTGAGGTCCAAAAGTACCAAGTCCAAAGTCTTTAGTTAACTGTACTACTCCAGCACATATTGGTGATACTGAGTGCTCAACCATTTGTAATACCTAAAATGACAAATCAAAAAATAAAGTACAATCTGTATTAAGAAAAAGTAAAGTAACAGCTTGTCTCATTGTTGGGCAAAGGCTTCTTTTCCTATTAAGGAGAAGGTTATGGAGCTTAATCCCCCATGCTGCTTGAGTGCAGGTTTTGGGATATATAATTTTTAAAAACAATAAAAGTTTCAGACTTTGTTGAGTACAGATTGTATATTATGTATCTCATTGTATTGTGATTGTATCTTATGTAAAAATAAAAATATCATCAAATAGTAATGTCTAAAGTTTTATCATTATAATCGTTATTTATTATAGTCACTAATTATTTCAATTAATTACCTGGACCAGTTTTATAAGGCATGAAGTGCCATGGTTATATTTCTTAATAAGTATTCCTAGTATCTGAAATACTGTCTCTCGCACTGTTTTCGTTTTTATTATCTGCTCTTCTAATGCCTTGTAACATGGTTCAGCTACCATTCTGTAATTTACAAGTATTTACGACACAATACATAAATGTGCAAAATTAATAGCTATGATTTTTAGATATTTTTAAAACTTTGATTTAACATTTTATTTTGACTCCTTGTATTGCTTTACATTATTTTTGTATATTTCTGTAATTTATTTTTTTCAGTTATGTATTGTAATTTTTTATTTTAATTAAATGTAATAACGTAATTAACATGCTGTATATAATTTATGCCTGAAATAAATGATTTGAATTTAAAAACAATTTTTTTTACACTTTTATACTTTCCTTAATATCTTAGAACCGTAATAACAGGTTTTAAATTGAAACCTTCATATCCAAATTTAATTTCAAATAAAGTAACAAGCTCAAAAATTACAGTAAATATAATCACAGTAAAAACTTACGAAACAAAATTGTCTTCAGCTAAAGGTGGATCCCACAGCTGTGAGAGTGGTTGTTGTAACAGCATGTGCAAGCATATGAGGGCCGCTTGCTTATCCGCTTCCGTCCAGCCACAGAACTCATCATCATCATTGGCCTTCTTGCCTTTCTTGCCCAGGGTTAGTTTGGTCGAATTCTTAAATGCAAGAAATTGTTTTGAATGGTTAGGTGTGATAAATATTTTTGGTTAATGAACAGTTTAAATTACACATAACCTGGACATTCAAACTATGCTTGGCTTTTAGACATTCTTAACATTACTGATAATAATATCTTAATTATAAGGAGACACTTACATCTGCAGCTAATTTGGCATCCTTAGTTTTCATTATTTGTGTAAATAAATACATAGTCATTTTTACTAAATTTAAATTTTTAACACGAAGATCTGCATCTATTCCCTGTTCTTGTAGAATATTTTCAAGATGTCCACAAAGATTCTTGACAGTCCTTACTAAATGGTCGAAACCTAGAAGTACAATTATGATTAGTATGAGAAAAATATTAAAAATATATGGCTATCTGAAACTTACCCTTATTAATTACATTCCACTCCAATTTAGTTCCATGAACTATTATGGAGAAATACGTATCAAAGTGTTCGAGAATATATTCGACTCCATCAGAGTTGTAGCATCGAGCTGCGTCTGTTCGATAATTATAAAATTAATTTAATTTATTCGAGATAAAATTGTGTGTTTGTGTTTTTAATAGTAAAAACGTATTTATTTACAAACCTTGAAGTTTCGAAAGTAGTAATCGTGGTTGGACAACATCTTCTACATGATACTGTCCAGCATGAGATTCTAATAACTCGTCTTTTTGTAACGGAATAGCAAACTCAAAATGGCTCATATTAGAATAGCTTTTCCTTTATTTGCCTTATTATTGTCATTTAAAACTTAACTTTAAATGTAAATAAATGGCACTGTATATGAGGACAAACCAAACAAATTCAAACAAATTCAAATTTGATAACAAAGGCCGTTGACTTTGAATTTTTGAAATATTTGACATTCGAAACGTTTGACATTATTGGTTGAAAAGACAAAGGACTGAGCCATACAGTCTTATGATATCTATCAATCTATCTATTTAATAGATATCTATCTACATAGATAGACATCTATAGATAGATATCTTTAGAAAGATATCTATAGATATCTTTAGAGCAGATTTCCTAGCGGTGATTCGCAGAACTAGCGTATGCCAGTATCTAATATGACAGATACTGTCAGATACTTTCTTGTCAGTTGAGCGATAAACAGCTATTTGTGGTTTTAAAGAATTATTTCGGTGTTGAAATGGATATAAATATAAAAAAAAGGAAAAAAGGAAATATCTACTGTGTTAAATGTGTGTAATAACTATAACAAAGTGGGCTTAAGTTTCCATATCTAACTTTCCATATCTTTCCCTCGAATCTAATCTAATTTCACCCTCACGAAGAGACCTTATAGTATTTTCAACTACCTTGCAAATGTCCGACAGTGAAATCACATCGCAGATTATTTTAAAAATAATAAAATGATAAACTCAGGTTGTTTCCCATGTATCTGTTCGAAAAGTATCAAATTTGTCCTATACTAGTTCCGCAAACCGCCGCTAGGGAAATTTACTCGCCACCAATACAATTTAATTCAATTATAGAAAAAGTTGGCATTAACTATCTGAATACATTCACATTTTTGTAGATTTTCATTTATCTATATAATTTTCTTATAAAGGTCTTGTTTTTGTGCTAAGATTGTTCAAGGTCATAATGAGCTTACTAAAGGAGATGTTTCAGAAATGTATGGAGCCTGGGCTGGGTTTTAGTACACTATATAGAAATAAGACTAATAAAAGTC
>DVXP01002439.1:0-12739 GCA_018235645.1 Junonia grisea | reverse complement strand
AATTAGACCAATTGCTCATTAGACGTTATGCAACTTTAGACGTTTTGCTACTTAGACCATATGATAGTAAAGCGTCTCGATCGTCGGTTACAAAGTAAATGTAAGCTTTAACGCGGTAAGGGTAGAGAATCTTGTATTTAGCTAAATGTGAGCACAATAAACCATTGCCAGTATATTTGTGTTTGTTTTGCATCCTTGCATGAGCACGATACACTTATCAGCATGTTTTGTAGGTCCCTCCCCTTATATTCCCCTCTCTCCTTTTTACATTTAGTACTTTACAAATATTTGGTATATTTTTTTAAATTAGTCACTTACAAAAACAGGTGATATATTTTTATCCTATTGCATACCACAAATGTTGTACTTATTGTTGGTAAAATATATATTTTTTATAAAACTTTAAAAAAATGTCTATACACGTGGAAACTGAATTTGCCATAATTAACATTTGTCTGAATCATAGTTTTTCAATAATTACACCACATTTTATTTTTATATATTGTAAAGATAAAAAAAACGCAAAAATTCAAACTTTTAGTCATACAGTGATGTCTAATACGTTTTGTTTAGTTCTGTGTAAGTATCTTTCTGTAATTTATTTTTTGTTTGTAACATCGTGTCATCCTCACGCATGTAGCCGTTGCTTAATTAGATTCGTTAAAATAGCTAAAAATAACCAAAAATCAATTTTCTCATGACATTTGAACACATTTTAACGTTAGGTTCATTGATTTAATCTTTTTAAAACTACATACCTACATATCATATAAAACGACTATATATACGGCCATGCAAACGTACTTACTACTTTAGTTGTGTATATTTATGTATGTAATATGTATAACCAATTTGTGTCACCAATTTGTTACACCGTATATTAAAATATTTCAACTCATAATCAGATTAACAATCCATGTTCACGTTAACTGCTCACCGATAGTTAAATAATAACAATATTTGAACTACCAGGGAGGCGGGCGGTGAGGGGACTCCGCCGGCATCCCCGGGTGCTGCGCGGAGGACGAGAGATGACGATGTGTTCCTGAGACTCACTGGTGCAGCGCCTGAGCAGGCACCGCAGGGTACCGTTAAGGAGATTACACTAAAGGTAATAATTATTTTCTTCTACATAACAGTTTCTCGTAATTCAGGTTTGTCTTTGCTATTTTTAGTATTTGGGAATCTTATACAAGCGAGCTTTAGCCCAGGCCTGATAAGTTTTCAGAGTTATAGTTTGCCTTTTATAATAAGCAGAAGAAATTATGACAAGACTAATATTGTAAGTTGTAAAATTGTAGTTGTGAGTGATTATTATTTTTTACCAGTCACTAAAGCTGAACGTATTTTTTTATTAAATGGCCATTTAAACATAATTATAAGTGCATTAATTTGAAAGTTTTATATGTGTAGGGTTGTTTTTTATTGTTTAAAAAATATAGAAACATATCAATATGTTTGTAGCGGTCCAGCGTGGGCGGCGGCGTGGGCAACGGCGGCAGCGCGTGGCTGCAGTGCACGCACGTGGCGGAGGGGCACGTGGGCGCCGCGCTCACGCTCGCCGCCACGACTAGCGCCCTCTATAGCGGCGGAGTCGGTACGTGTTACTATACATAACATTACACAACGGCGGCAGCGCGTGGCTGCAGTGCACGCACGTGGCGGAGGGGCACGTGGGCGCCGCGCTCACGCTCGCCGTGTAAACGTGCATAAAATAAATTTTACTTTAAGTTTTAATTTTAAACATGATAAAAACACAATTCAGCCCAAAAAAGTTTTATCTATTGGTCAGTAAATAGTACTCAAATTTAGCCTAAGTACTAAAATACTGATTCGTATCTAAAATTAAAAATAATCAATGAAAAATATATAAAATTTTGATCTTTAATTTTACATACCAATACATTAACGTCAGAAATTCTGACACATGTACATGCCCCGTCTCGCAGTGGAGCAGCGTGGTGGATTTAGCTTCTCAACCTTCTCCTTAATAAGAAAAAGGTCTTTATCCAGCACATACATTTACAGTTACTTGACTTTACATAAACTCTCCAGATCGCACAGTCCGCGGCTGGGACCTGCAAGCGGGTCGCGAGGCGTGGCGCGCGTGGTGCGGCGGCGCTGTGGTCGCTCTCGCCGCCTCCGCGCCCGCACACGACGAGCGACTCGTACTGGCCGCTGCGGGCGCCGCTGTCAAACTGTTTGACACTAGGACTAATGGACCGAATGCTGTGCTGTGGTGAGTGAGAGATTTTAGGCTCAGGAACTTTAGGTTTATTCACAGCGTTTTATTATTTCATGTTTTTACTAAGATTATCTACTTTATTTTCATGATGCTAAATATTCAAGTTGCTAACATAGAGTATACTCTACCTTAGGTCATCGGGAGCGTCAGGTCCTAACGCAGCAATACGAGGCGGAGAGGCGGCGGTGACGGCCATCGCACTCGCGTCCTCCACCCGCCTGTACATGGCCGCTGCGGATAAACTGCGGCTATGGGACTTGCGCACGTAAGAATAAGAGGCATTGCTAATTTGATTGTTTTTATCAGAATGGGTTCCTTTTACCGTTTGTACTCCTTTTGTATATAATAAAAATTAGTATGAAATTAAAGGGGTTACGTTCGAAATGTTTAAAATATATTATAACATGTTTCCTATTATGCCATACAATTTCCATTCATAAATTCAAGCTATGAATGTAGAATTTATGGAATGGAAAAATCAGTACCTATGTAATTTAAGCGCAACTTCAAAAAATATTCTATTTCTGTTTTTTTTTTTTTTTTTTCATAAAACAAGAATAAAACATAATTTAGCGTACAAATTTCACTTTATGAAAAATCCAGAAACTTATAATTTAAAAGATACAACAATCTCACTCCACATTACAGACTAGAATGCGTCTACAAGACCTGGTCAGGCCACGCCGCGGCAGTGGTCTGCGCGGCCGCCGGGCCCTGCTCCGCCGGCGACCGCCTCGCCACCGGCTCCCGAGACCACTGCGTGCGAGTGCTGGACCTTCGAGATGAGAGGGCCAGTGAGGCTGAACGAAGGCTACTGGAGCCACCGCACTATGATGGCGTGCAGGCGCTGCTGTTGAGAGGAGAAAGACTGTATAGCGGCTCGAGGGACTCGAGCTTGAAGTGCTGGTCGCTTGATGATAACACGCTGACGCATGTATGTTGTTCTATTATGACTTACTTTTATAAAATTTTCTATGTGTCTTCGTCTTCTCAAATCTTCTCCAAAAATGTTTGTTTGTAATGTGTAACCGATTTTTATGCAAATTGACTTCTAACCTCCATATTTCTTCAAAGCAAGTAAACAATCATTTAATATCAGGCAATTGTGATGAGAGTCGAGATATGCCTTCTGAAACACAAATTGATTTACCCCAACAATTCCTGAAATCTAGAAACGAATATTTGTACAAATATCCAACCCAAAAATTAATCAAATCCACAACCGAGACTAGAAACACTCGGCTCTCTAATAAATCTATACAAAATGTCTATAACAATAGCAAATATTAACATGTTCTAATCCATCCTCAGAGCGTAATGAACGCGCACAAGGGCTGGGTAACCGGCGTGTGCGCAGTCGGTTCGGGCCTGGCGAGCTGTGGTCGCGACCAAGCACTACGGCTGTGGACATCCGCCCTTCGCCCTGCAGCGCCCCCCGCGTCACTGCCGGATGCTCCACACGCCCTCGCCGCCTGCCCCGCTGGACTAGCGCTGTACACCGCTGGAAGGTAACTTTAACTATAAAAGTGGAGACTAGGTCCCAAACCAGGACTAAATGACCGGTGTATGTGCGGTGGGCTCAGGACTAGCGAACTGTGGTCACGACGAGACACTTAGACTGTGGACAGCCTGTCGTCCTGCAACTCCCCCCGCATCACTACTTGATACTGCCTGCCCCGCTGGACTAACACTGTACACCGCTGGCAGGTAACAATGACGAGAAAAATTAGAGACTAGGTCCCAAACTAGGAAAATAAGTGTAGTACTAAGTGACCGAGATATGCGCGGTGGGCTCAAGCCTGGTTAGCTGCGGTCGCGACCAGGCGTTAAGACTGTGGACATCCGCCCTTCGCTGTGCAGCTCCCCCCCGCATCACTGCCTGATGCTCCTCATACCCTCGCCGCTCCGCTGGGCTGGCGCTGTACACCGCTGGCAGATATCTACGAAGGGAAAAATCGTAAAAATTGGGCACTATAGGTACCAAACCTAAAGTACCACATGTAGGAAATATAGGGGACTAAAGGAGAACAAAACCAGAACTGATTTCAGATACCATCTACCAGAACTAAGAGGAATATGAAAATACTGTACGTAATTCTTTACTGACTTTTAGCGATTTCATGCAGCTCCATTGTTCAGGTAAATGAATTGTATTTAACGGTCAGCAGATAAGATGATACTCATCAAATAACTCTTCACTTAAACGTATTTAAACAACAGATTACAAATGGTAATTGAGCCAAAAACTGACAGCCTTCTTCTTAAAACGATATGATACTAACATCAAGCAGGAAATGGACTCAAGCGCACCAAAAAATTAATGAAACACATATATGGTGAAAGGAAGACTGCAATATATATTCATAACCTAATAGTTATAATATAATCACTTAAATTCACCTCAGAATATAAGTTAAATTTATTCAATCGACTCCATAACCATACTAAGCTATATTGGTATTACCCAGTAGAGACTATAATGCTAGTTGTATCAGTCTGTCATATATACTAATTTCAAACTAAATCAAAATAAAAACGAGAACTAATTATTTTAAAACAATCAGTTTATTTGTTAGCAAAGCAATGTTCTAAAAGGACGTTTTCAGATGTGTGCATCTGCAAATGTAGGGTTTAACATGTAAGTGTGTTGCAGCGGCGGCGAAGTGCGCGCGTGGCGGCTGATCAGCGAGCCCTGAGCGACACAGGTGCACACACACATACTCTATCGCAAACAAACACACACACACACACACACACACACACACACACAAATATGCATAATCACATACTGTTACACAGACAAACGCACAGCCTAACATATACACACACAGCTGCATAAACACTGCCGACGATCACGCTTTACTATAATCGGTATAACCAACAAAATTAATTTCTCCCCACGGTAAGTACTCGTCAGTTGTGTTTCTGCACGCCCCCGAACTCCAAGCTTGCGCACGCGTCGTCGCCGCTTCACCACTCATTAACGGCAATACGCTTAGCTAAATTGATCTCTATTGTTATATACATTAGACACGTTTTCCAATTCTTCTCTCCGTGTGACTAACAGTTTTTTTATACTCTACAAAATCAGTCAGCTTTCGATGTAGTACTAATCACATACACTACGTGTTGATTTGTTTATTATGTTTAGAGTTTAGCTTTTATTGTAGTTACTTTATTAGATAGATTTATCATCGATATTATATGGATCAGTTATCATTATACTTACTAACTTAAGTCATTCTCATTACTTTAAAGTTGATAGATTACGATAAAATTAGAACCTAAAATCATATTAATACGTTGGAATAAATTAATTATCTTTATTTTTATTCTTCTTTTTCCTCTATTTATCTGTCAATCTTTATGTAAACATTAAATTACATTTAAAATTTGAAATTAGGAGTAGGAAATAAACATTTTTATTTTTCGTATTTTTGTAATGAATCAGTAGGTATAAATTGTAATTTTTACTTATTTATTTAGTACTCGTGTTCTTTAGTTTTAAATGTAGCAACTATGGCAATACCATGACTAGATAGTAGTAATTATAATGAATATTTTTGTATTTATACAGTAACGGGCGCGTTCGATGTTGGCGGATTCGTACAAACTCGCGGTGACCGACACAAGCGGCGCTCGCCTCGCCGCGCACGCGCCACGCCTGGCGGTGACCAGCCGCCAACAACACCACCAGGAGTATGGTACTTCTACTCAGCAACAGGACTATCATCACTAACAGAAGTACCACCACCTACTGGTCTGTCACCACCATTGCTACCAACAGATTCATTACTACCAATAGTACTACCACTACCACCCGAAATGCCGTTGGGACTCAGCAGACACAGGACAATCAGCGGATAACCTATCCGCTACCAACAGAGGTTTTACTACCAAAGGAACTAATACTATCAATACTAATAGGACTTCCGCCAACATTTGTACTACTTCTACCAGAAATAGCTCAAACGCTACAACTACCCGTACCGCTAAAGATTTGAAGACACATTTTGATATCCGCCGAATGCCAAAAATCCATTTTTTATCTATGTTAAATGAATTCAGGCAATATATGAGAGTAGTTTTAGGTAGTGTGACCATGTAAATTTCGTGCCTAAATTACTTTTACGAGTATTATAAAGTGGCAACATCACTACACTCGATTTGGCAACTCTAAAATGAATTTATGTTAAGGCAACACAAATTGCAATTATATATAAATGTATTTTAATTGTAGAGGAAGATAATTCAATTAGAAAAAGACGTTGATAGTTCCTTTATGTAGTCGACAATGATTTGTATTATGAATTTATTATAACGGTGTGCATGCAAATCTCTATATCGGAAGATCATGACAAAATCCGTTTCGACTATTATTTACACATTCCTTTCAAGACTTTATACTAATCATATCATTGATTTAACATAAATATTATGATCAAATGTACTCTTTTAACAAAATTGATCTTCGTTTAAAATCGTATGGAATTGATGTAAAACCTATTGCAAGGACTTAAAACAAATTTATCATTCATTTGAAACTATAAAATAAGATGAAACCATCATGGCTAGTGTATAACAAATGGCCTTTATATAGGGATAATAAATTGTTGACAAAATAGGAATTTAAAAGTGCTTGTAGTATACAAAATACAGCCTTAGCTTTTAGTATCACTACTGTGAGATATAGTAGCAAGTTATATAATCAAAGCTAGTTAGGTTTAAGAGAATCAATTAGAAGCCAATGCCGCATTGCCAAATGTGACGCACAGATTAAAAAATAATAATACGCATGTGTAAATTCGTCAATTATTTTGTAATTTTTCTTATCTTACGACGACATAAAGTAACATCATGCTTTGCGATGGGCTCAATGGTTTCCTGTTTAAAGTTACTAATGAAAGTGTATACTTACGGTAGGTACATAGTTAGACAGTGAAGGCAATAAACATGTCATTAATATTACATATAGTCTGTGATTAATCGATCAATGATATTTTTGTACATTCCTGTGCTACGGGTACATTTGTAACACTCATATATTCATAGTTTATTTTATAACAATAAGTAATTTCGTAGTTTTAAGAGTATGTAGGTTGCAGAGGAAAAGACAAATGTTAAAATGAAATCTACAATGGTTTGTCAGCAAGTTTTAATAACCTTTTTACTGTCGCCATGATGTGGCTTATGGCTATGATGTAGTTCTTTTTGTATTTTTATTTTTCAGTATTACCATTTTACCTCTTATAGGGGGTCGTCACAACCGGCCGAATGATCGAATAATAGTTTTCGCGAGGCTATGAGAATTTTTTAAGCTTTATTAACGACATATAGAAATGTTTATAGAATGTTATATTGTAGCATTTTGTGATGCTAAGATGAAATTTTATGTTTCGCGCATTGAGGGATGCAAAGCTTTCTCTGTATGCACGAACTATTGTAAGAGGCGCGCGTATTAACACTATTAATCAATTTACTTAGTGTGAAGGATTTTGTGTGGAGTTTTTATATAGTTTTAAAATGATTTACGGTATACTTTTTATTAAAAAATAATGCAGAAACAAATTGAATCTCAATTAATTTTATGATTTTACAACTTTTTATTTTTGGTGTTCATTATATAACTAGTCACTTCAAAATCGAGTGGAAAAATTGCAATGAAATTAAATTTTAACTTTACAAATATTAATTACTTGTCAAAAAGGTGTTGTTATGAATTTGTAAGAAAAAAAAACGTGATATGTGTGTATACTAGATGTCAAATCTATAAAAATAAAATTATTTTGCAAGTGTAATGAGATTTATTGAAATTAGGAAGGCATTAATCAAATCTTGAGATATGTATAGGTAATGTCCTACGAATTCATGGCCAAAGTTTGAAAGTATTCTTCATTATAAAAATAGATTTTATTTACAATTGCGTTTATTCATTGAATTATCTTGAGTTTCTTGTATTGTTTATTTAGTAAAAATATTTTCATTTAAATAAAATTTTGTTTTATGTAAAACTTTGTTTTTTATTTATACCTCTCATTAAAACCTTAGATATATGGTTGACTGATTTTTTTTTTAATTTCTGTTAAATATTTAATGTTGTGTTACGACGGAAAAGGTGATTTTCACTCAATTAATATGTAATTATTGCTGGGCCATAATACCTTACCGCTAGTTCTGCCAGGATTTATTAGTCAGAAAATTCATCATTTATACACACATCTTGTGTCAAAGAGGACCGATAGAAACTTAATCTTGACATTATTATGTCTAGTGAGTAAAGATAGACGGGAAAGAAGGATCACCTAGTGTCGATCGCAACCCCGCGAATAGGTGTTGAATCGTGCACGTTCAAATCCACTTTACACTAACAGCCCGTTCCCACTTGTCCTATGTGAAATACGGATTTTAATCGGGTGTCGGCGTTTCTATTCACACTTACGATTTTTAATCGTAAAAAGGAATACTTTTTATACTAACGTTTGTCTTAACAAATTATATTTACTTTTTTATTGTTGGTCGATTTGATATGCTGATTTTTAATCTATTAAATTGTAATAATAATAATATTCACATTTTATATGGATTAATAAATCGATATAAAATTCATATTAGTATTAACCTATTTAGAAATAGAAGACATTTTAAGTAATGTAATCGAAATTAATAAATTTTTAGAGTTCTAAGGACATTGATAGTAAAATTATACCGATACATAGAATTTTTCGACCCCGACATCCGACAAGTGGGAACAGCGCCATACATTGTCATAGGCGAGCGAAACCCGACACGATTTTTTTCCGGGCGTAGAGGGCTCGCAAAACAGTAGATATTTCTTGTCGGCGACGACACAAAATCGTATTCTGACAAGTGTGAATAGCTCCATACAAAATGTTCTGCCACTGGAACATACGATTAATATCCGTGCACGACACACGACAAGTGGGAACGGGGTGTAATGTGTGACGTCAGTTACAATTTTCAATTTAATTACTAACCTTCCGGTCTACTATCCCAAACATATTGCATTTGGGATAGAATATCTTCAATAGAGGATTCCTGTATTTCTTTTAGTTTCGCCTCTATCAGTGCCTTCCTGTTTGTGTAGAAACTTTCCGTGAACATGTCCAGAGGGAACGACTGGTAGTAGGACAGGAATATGCCGCGAACACCTTGCAATTTCGCGTATATTATATCCCAAAATAATAGGAAAAATATCGTGGTCACTATCCTGCCTTCCCAGTGTCCACCTAAAATTATAATAACAATTTTATGACATATATATTTACATGTCACTTTTTAATCAAAAAGATGAGACAAACTAATTTGATATCTTCTGTGTATGTAAATCTTTTGTAAGATTTTTTTTTTCATTAAATTCTAAACATAGAGCCCGATCAAAGGTCCAGCTTTGGCCAGATTTTTTGAAGGCCAATGACTCAAATTCAGTTAAATAAAACAAAGAATTTTTTATGAAATTTTCGGTGTTTTCAGCCTATATTTTTTATTAAAGACGTATCGGGTTATAAAAATATTATCAGGATTAGTTTATCGCGATAAGTCGCTATTTAAAATGTGCGTATTATATTACTGCGAAAGTATGATAAACATAACTTTCAGCCTATAATCAATTAGTGAATTTACAAAATGGTCGAAATATATGTTTTACCACATGTATATTTCCCCTCCTTTATAAAGTGGTATACACAGTACTCTTCAGCCTCGTGTACCATTCTTCCCTCATTTGTCCGTGTTTCGAATTTTATTTTACCTTTTGTAGGGGTACTGGAAATATTAAAAATAAAATATTTATTTTATTTTCTGTTGTACAAAACGCATGTTAAGTTTTGTATGTTATAATAAGAAGAAATCTAAATAAAGTCACAATGTGCAAATAATCATAGCAAATAAGTAATAAACACTGTTTTAAATTGCACTTAAAATTTATTTTTTTCCTATATCATATCACTAGAAAAGCGAGTCTTTAAACACTAATACTTTTTATAACCATATATCAAAAATACATTAGTTAATTAAATCATTAAATTGTAGTCAAACAAAAATTAAAAATCTGTTTTAATTTGTTACACTTACTACATTGGTTGTTTGTAAATGTGCTCTGCATTAATATTTTTCTCCAAAATATCGTTTTTTTCAGCTCTTGTAAGTAATTTTGTCTGCAAGTATTTACTGATGGGATTTGTCTTTCGTTTCGCCAACTGTTTAGCGCGAGGTCGCATGCAATCTTGGGCTTCTTCTGATAGACTCGAATTAAATCCTTCTAGTAATACTTCAGCTGCCTAGAAAATAAATTTCAGATGTATTGAACTGAGGACTTTAACCTGATAAATGAAATGATAATTAAATAACATGTTTTAAATCTGTCAGTAAAAATATTTGATTATCATATACCTATTAGGCGCCAAAAATAAAATAGATTTGTCTGAACTACTCCCTTGCGAGTTATATAATTAAATATCACATATTTAGGACTTTTTAATATATAACTGTTATGTATATTTACTAGTCTTGGGTAGTTCGCGAACGACCTAGTTCGAAAGACCGCTCTTTTAGGTGAACGATACGAACTAGTTCGTCGTTGATCGCTCTACCAGTTCAATAGTTCATTATCTTTATTAATTTATTTGACATTTTGGTAACTAAACCGTTTGCTGTTAGTGAACGAACTACATAGGTCGTTACTTGTAAATATTGCAACTTAATTTTTTTGAGGATCGTACTTTAGACTGAAAAAATATATCTAGTATTTTGCGTTTTTCGAATTAATACAAGTGAAATAATAGATATAGAGGAAGAAGACCGTTTTTTAGAAATGTGTACAGACGAACAACCCTAACTAACCTAGAAAAAAAACTATAAAATATTTTAATTATCAGATAATGACTTTAAACTTAATAAAAATTGCGAAAAAATATAAAAAAAAATTACGAAAATTAAGTAATTAATTTATGAATAAATTAAAATAATTAAAAGATTTTTGCTGTTTTTAGACGTTAAAAGCAAAAATATTGTCGCATGCGACAGGAACTATAGGTGAAACGAGCGAACGATGTTACATACACCGTTCGCTCGTTTCAATCGGTTTATTCAAGTCAAGGGACTAACGAACTATAAGAACGAACTAGTTCGTTTAGGAGCGGCGAACTAAAGTGAGCGATCTCTGTACTGAACTAAAATGCCCAAGACTAATATTTACGCCAGTGCTACAAAATTACAATTTTATATGTTAAAAAAAAGAACAGCAAATTAAATTTTATTACCTCATTGAATTTACCCAAGTACTTATCCAAGATGAGCGCTTTCTCTGAATACCACTCGGACTTCCTGTGTTGTCTAAATAAGTTCTGATTTATCAGTGTTGATAGTATATCGACAGCTAAAACTATGTTTCTGTCCACTTTGTCCTTTTTCAATTCCTGGATTCCGACGTCTAAAATTTTTACATAAATGTATGCTGGCGTGTATCGATGAAGCCAAACACTTAGACTCATATAACTAAAACAAGAAAAATTACTTTATAATTTTTTTTAATTCTATACAATGTTGATTCAACCTATGTGCATTAATTGAAAATATATATTAAATAGGAGCAGTAATTTAGACTCTAGACCGTTATAAAATTTTTCGCTCAGTTTGAACATGATGTATAATTTCTAGCAAAGAATACACCAAACTACTAGAAAAGGGAATGAACATATGAATGTTTATGCATGAAATGCATATTTAATGTCTGTCTGTCACATGAACATTATTTGTGTACTTAAAAACTAAGAAAAAATCAATTAGATTATAATGATCTGATAAATGATAATTTTTAAAACATACCCCAACATTTCATCTGCACTAATTGCATTGTACAGTTTATAAACTCTTTCAACTATTTCACATTTCTTATTTACTTCAGTAGCTCCCTCAAATTCTTCATATAACGAACAAGCATTCATGTAACTAAAAAAATGTTAAACCTTTAAAACTGAATAACAAGTTTTTAAATTATTCCTAAAATGTGTACATAATAATTTGGATAATATTAAAAGTTGCAAAAAAACTAGAATATGCACTATTTTTAAGGTAAATTCCTTTATTTTGCACAAAAAATACTGATTGTGCATCAAATATTTTAGTTGGTTAATTAATTAATTTTGCAGCAAAAATTTTAATTGTGCACCAGAACCGACTCAGTTCAACCCAGACTCCACCTGGTACTTGTCTGTGACACCACTAGAGTGTTTTTATAAATCCGGAGGCGCGGAGGGGGAGCGCCTCATCCCGCCGCGCCGGAGAGACGTTGGAGTCATACTGGTTATTAAAAATGTGTTTTTATATGTTATGCCGATGACAATTGAAGTACATTGTTTGGACTAAAAATTAAATATGGTGCTAATTTTTGAATATATCGGTAAAACAAATTTTGGTGCGCAATCAGTATTTTTGGTGGAAATAGCATTAAATTTATACTATTATTAGATTAAAGAC
>DVXP01002438.1:0-12743 GCA_018235645.1 Junonia grisea | reverse complement strand
CGAGATCTCGCGGTATTGTAATGCACAATCTCGCGAGATCTCGCTGAGCCCCAATCTCGCGAGATCTGCATTCCCTACTTAGAACGTAATCGTCCAAATTTTTTTTCAGGAATAACATGTTCGAAATGGCATCTGTAATTGCAAAATCACTTGTCTCGGTGTTTTCAAATGTTTATATTGTTCAATTTCATTGACGTCGTTTTGATTGCAGTAATTACGTACTTCATGAATTTAGCTAATTATTAGTACGCGAGACATTGAAAACGTTTTGATAATGACACTACGATTAATTTCATCCACAGCCGTTTATTGTCATTTTAAGCAACTGGTGATAAATTATAAGATGATACATGAAGTTACACAACTCTAAAATACTTAAGTACTAATAATATCATTCCTGAACGTATTTTTTTTGTCTTAATTTATTTTTATATAAAATCAAATAAATACTTTAATTCGCAATTTAAAAAATACAAAAATAATTACATTATTTTGCAACTATACCTATTTCAAAATTTTAAACATGAAAATTCATTTTTTCAAATACTTATGTACCTAACACTATGTATTTTAACCCATCAGTCAAATTAAAATCTAAACGCAAAAAAAACAAACTATAAAATAAAATAAAATTCATCTCTTCAGGGTATTTAAAATGCTTTATTCGTTCGTCTCCAACGAAACAGATCACGTAGAAATCAGAAGGATCAGCCAAGCTCCGCGGCCGAGAACAATAAAATTCTGGCGCCAACTTGTAACAGATTATCACACGTTCCGAATAATGACTTTAAATTATTAATACGTGACCATTCAATGAGGTTTTTATAGAAAAAAGTAAAAGTCTCTACCTATTCCATAGTGACGCGTATTCGGAAGCCAAATGTCATCGTGAGCTGAATTAAATTTTGTACTTTATGAATGGATCCAGTTCTTAGTATTCATAATTGTTTTTGATGAAATACGTTTTATGTAATGTTGGACTGTCAACCATTCGGTTCTGTGATGCAATAACAAGTGCTTAATAGTTTGGATAAGTTTTAAGCGTATTAAAAAAATATCATTGAATATAATTTAACTTCATTTTTTTTTTCAAAATTATATGTCCAAATAAAAGTATAACTTGAGAAACATTGATTTAGCTACAATACTTAATACTAACTTTCATTTAATACCTTTTGTACACGTGCTTACAAATTGCCTGTATATTAATAGAACGCATAGAAAGAGTCGGCAGTACCTACTCGATTTCACTCGAAGAGCAATCAATAAATACTTAATAATAAGATTTTCTTATTAGTTACACACTGTAGATGTACGTTCTATAAGGTTATCTCTCTGATTATTTTCAATGGTGATCTTGGGAAAATTTTAATGTTTCAGAAGAAATTAACTCACGCAGTAATGTGTCCACATCACGGAAGATTTTGCTCAGAAAGTGGTATTTAAAATAACAATACAAATAAATTAATTAAATTACTGTAAATTAAACAACAAAATTGTGATGAGAATTTATTTAATCAAATCACACAAGAATTTTAACGACGAACATTTAAAAAATCTTACTAATCTCCATCATTTCGTAAACCGCATCGTTGATGCGAGGCGAACGCAGATACGCATCTCCCGATAGCTATCGCTTGCTTTGACAAATAAACCACCATAGAGCCAGCAAGAAATATAAGGTGAGAATGAATTAATGAGACGAGAACTCAGAGGGAACCAGCAAGTATTTATAGGACAAAGCTTGGGTGCAGCGTTACATAGCGATATCATGTTGCAAATTTAATACGCTAATTTTATTTTAAGTTCTTGTATTTATTTAAGACGTAGCAGGAGATAGCTTAAAACTTACATCCACTCGCCGTGAAGATTTATTCTAATTGCGTTAAGTATGAAAAGTAATTTATTTTCATACTGTTTTAAACAAACTTTTTATTGTGATAATTTAACCGGAATTTATTGTTGTTGTTTCTTAGTTAAATGTTATAAATAACTTTGAATCTAATCAAATACTATCAATAGGAATTAAATTCTCATTTACCTTTAAGTAAATACGATCGAAAATACTTTTCAAAATAGAACATATTCTAATAGCAAATACTATAATAGAAAACATTCCTATTAGAGCAAATGCTAATACCGCTTTCGATATAATCTAACTTGAACACGATTCTCATTACGTCCAACCAGATTACTGCTTTTCTTATATCAACTAGAATACAAGCACGCTTAAGAATCATATTAGAAAGCTCACCAAAGCTTGAAATAGGCAAGTAAGCGCATGCGTGTAGCGATCTATAAACGCTTGCAAATGTCTATGCCTAACTAGAACCTCCCGCCGTGATTGGAGGAAAGCCGTAAACACAACGCGAACGAGCGCCAATCGCAGGCTGTGGCGCAACAATAGGCTGGTCTACGCCTGTAGCGAAATTGTGATCGATGTAAAACTACTAAGAATCTAACTATATACAAATCAACACTGAATACCGCTTAGGATTAAATAAAAAATGTTACGATCAAATCACGTTTAAACATCTTTAAACTCATTTAATCATCTGACCTCCAACGAAATAAACAGCATGTCACACATACATATAAATATTCATTAGCTTTTCATTCTATAATTTACTAATAATAATATAAGCAGATGACATTTTCGATTATCATATTAATTAATATGTTATACAAATGTATTCGTATTCTTTCATAACTATTTCGTTTAGGAAAACTTTGTGTAACCGATGAAGGAAAACGTTTTAATTTATAACATCATCGTTGTAATCGGCAGCCGAACCGATGCGGTGACACCCGATAATGAAACCGTTATGAAGAGTATAGCTAAAATACACCTGTCCAATAAAAACAACAGACGTACTTATTATTGCTGAAAAGATTCCAATAAATTAAGTTCCGCAGTTTTATTTATCAGCCGTCTTCAAAAATTCCAGTTTCCGTAATGTCGCCCGATGAAAATTTCGCTCGACGATTTACGAATTAAAAGTCTCTTGAACTTCTACATTGCTATGGTTTTATGGCAAATTGTGGCGAGCCGAGTCAATTGAAATTACACCTTAAACACGGATAATAATCGTTACGTCGTCTAATTTGAAATTGTTGGCGTAAATCAGACTCAGTGCTCCATACAAGAAATCAAATTGAACCTTTAAAACGCGACGTCGTAAAATAATTAATTCTTAATTGTAATGACAGGTTCAATTAATCATGGAGTGCACTGGAAGATACGTAGAGCGCTTAAAGAGGATGAGATAAATTGAACCTCTTTATACTGATTTAAGATAAAAAAATTGAACAAGTTTAAATCGGTTACAATTTTTCTTTATCGTGAGGAAAGTAAACTATTATTGTTTACATAATTATGTGTAAGTCTATAAAATCTGAAGAATGTGACTGTAACTGTCGTTATTGTTTATATTTTATCGACTTTTTAGTAAAATAATCATCATGTATTTACTTTGAAAATAAAAACAATCATCATAATAAGTTCCGATGTCAATCTTAAATGATTAACCATCTCAGAGGATCGCACAATAAACTATCTGTGAACATCGCCGCAAAGCGCCTACTTTTGCGATGAAAACAAATAAAAATAGTCACGCGCTGGTCAGCTGTGCCTACTCGTGTATGTCAATATAAAATATAGTTACAAAGAAATGTACTATCTTAACTAAATAAAACTTTCTTGTCTAAGCTAGAATCTAATTTATATCTACTGTATATACATAATGTATTTTGTTTAAACGTAGTTTATTCCGTTAAAGTACTGCTAGTTATTGAAGATATTAATCTTTTTTTAAATATTTAGTAGTCTTGTAGCCTTTAAACAAAACAGGTAAGCATGGAGAATTTTCACACACATAGTAGTAGATACTTAGCCGGGCTATCATTCAAGAATTACCAACAATCAAGGTTAGAAGCAGGCATTTACAGTTCATTTGACTGAGTCGCAAATTACGAGTACTCTAGGCTATCGCTTCGGGCGCTTTGCTCCTGACTGTACGCGAATGCGTATGTCGCGTGGTTACTAGCTATTAACCGTGTCTCGCTACTACTCCTAGTAGATATGCAATAAATTATACGAATTATACGCTACGGAGTTACGTGCGCGTGTGATATATTATTGAATGGCAACACCGGAGAGCCTCGGTGTCAGCAGACGCAAAATTATACACTCGCCTGCGACGTTTGCGCGCAACAACGCTAATACCCGTATACATAAATGCGCCGCTTTTTATTTTTGATTGTAATTTGGTAAATGATAGCCTTCTAGAAGGCTACAGAAATTATTGCCATAACTAAGCATAATTTAGAGTGCATGAGCGTGGTACACCGTTTGTTTCGATGACAATCGGAATCTGTCTGTGTCTGCTGTCGCCGCTTTGTCATTTATATGGCTTGTATGTTGTGACTAATATATTACGACTGGCAACAACTCGCAGTTTTGATTCGCATCGTACTTAATTTAATATAACTTTTGAGGGCTGGTTTCTTGAACAAACTTTACTTCTTTGAAAATAATATATTCAACGAATAAGTATCGAAATAAAGGCAGCAAAGCTAAAGAAATATCCTGTAAAAGAATCCAAAGTAATATTTTTTTATCGTCTAATTATTGGCAAAGATTGTACAAGTAGCTTTTAAAGTTGACGATAATTTTTATCGGAATCATACTCCTCCAAGCTGTGACGAATGAACACGCGTAACCGACACGGTTATTAAAGATATCAATAAATTCAGCGAATGACAACGTAATTATAATGAAGGCTCACTGAAAATGTCTGCATAATCAAAGAGCTTTGATAACGGTGGCCGGTTACCTCCGTCCATTAAGTCAGGACTCTTTGTAATCCAATTAAATTATAATTTAAGAATGAAATTACACATTGTCTTAAGAACGTCATATCTTCGTTGATGTTTAAGGGTCGACGTATTACGGTAATAAATAATGTATAGATTATGCAAGCGATTGGCGGACTTACGCAGCATTTTATGCCCTCGGTATCGATAGATGTTTGTCTGATAATAATTACGGATTAATGAAATTCAAATATGCTAAGACACGTGCAGGCAATTTCTCTTATGGTTATTAAAAATATTAATGGCTTATAGTTTAAATCTTTTCGACAGTTTAGTGTGATAATTCATTCGTTGAACGGTCGTATGTGGCTCGAGAATCAGATCGAAACATTCGTGTTACGCATATTGCATTTTTAATAGTTAATTTGAAACATAGATTAGTCCCTCGGGCGTTTTCTTGCTAATTAATCGTAAGCTACCGTATTATAAAAATATATTGCCTCTTCGGTTGAAGAAAGTATCGTGGTCAATTTTAATAACCCGATAGCTTATCGATTTAAATAAGCATTCCGAATCGTGATATTTCACACGGCGCACGAAGTGCTTAAAGTAATTTTACTTTAACGGCTACTCTACTTTTAATAAAGTCATTATTATAACGTATAATTATTTACTTAAACCTTAATCGAAAGTGATTAGACTTAGCAGTGTTTCATCAAATATAAAACAGTTACTCGTGTAACTATTTTTAGAGTGTAATTAAATAAAATATAAATTAAAAATATAGAGTTGCACATGTTTGCCAAAATTCTTTGTTATAAAAACCAGTTTGTATGCAGCGCCATCTTCAGACAATTCTGAGGATCAATTACAGGGTTGAAACTGTTATAACGATTTTAGTTACAGTTTGTTAGGGGTGGTGTATAGATGGCAGTAGTGCGTCGTTTTAGGGGTTGAAAATATTTTTGATGATGATTTTACAGCATTCTTATTTTGTACGAAAAAAACCTTCTATCTACGTTTCTTATATGTCGCTTGTTTTAATAGTAAATAATTTAGTTAAAAATAGATATTCTATTTAACTTACACAATAGTATATGAGACAAGTTAAATGGAAAGATAAATACTTTACTGGCTGTACGTTGAACATAAATATTTTTTTTACTGCACATTTTTACATGAGATTCAAAATTTACATTTACCATCGATATCCTATCAATCCAAACGAAATGTTTTGCGTAGTCTTTCCTTATAGGTATAACCAAGGAGTGGAACGCGCTCTCTAGATCAGCATTTCCGGAATCTTATAATTTGGGTCCGCTCAAATTTAGAGCTAATAGGCCTCTTCTTGGTAATTGAAGTTCACCGACACCATCTGCAATCGGTGATATTACCATTATTAAAAAAGGTTTTTTTATTCGACTTTTGTTTATAAGTAAAATTAATTTTAAAATGTTACCTATCTCGTTAGGAGTGTTTTTAGTAAAAGTAATAAAAAATTGAACCCAGCATAGACTATGTACCAATTTGAATACATCGATATCAATCCCTTGATACATATATATTCAAATATACTTTTGTATAAAATTTCGCCTTTCTATCCCAATTCTCATTGATATTATTGATACAACGACACCTTTTTAAGATCAAAATAAGAAAATAATAAAACTAGAAAAGGGTAGAAACAGTATTTGTATGTGAAATATATAACAAAAAGTAATTAGGTACATTACAAGTTGCAGCTTTCGATATTAAAAATCAGAGGAAAATATCACATTTACCTGCTGTGACGTCACGAACGTTGGTAGTGTCGCACACGCCACGCACCTGCCTATAACCTGACGCCTCAACCAATAAATATATATTTAGCTCTGTAAGAAATAAATATTTATGTATATATTAATACGTGAACTTCTTATACATTTTCACGAAAATTCGGCAAACGGAGGAGTATGGAATTTGGCATAGTTGAACCTTAGGTGGAATGTGGGGAGAAAGAGATATCATTTGCAGCAAATATATTAAATTATTTAGAATAAAACTTTCTCACACATCGGCACTACTACAAGGATACCTTTGTAATCATACTATCAGTGACAATATTGTCAGATATCAAGGTGTAATATTAAAATAACAAAAAAAATGAATGGCTAAACTAAAAAGGTTTCATGGTCTGCCGACCACAGACAGGCCGCTAGTATTTATATCAATAAGTTATATTAGTCAATCTCATCAAAGGTATGACCTCAGGGTAATTATTAGATTTGATATCGATCAGTGACGTATTCGAGAATGTAGTCCACGCCCTACACCTGTCGGAGCGAGATGCCGTGACATCAATAGCCCTATTCGTGTAAACATCAAGATTGCATTATGTATCTATCTTGAAGACAAATATTATATAAATAGGATGATATTAAGAGAAGATTTTTACAAATGTGTTTCCAGCGTTCAAAAGATATAATTCATACAATAGAAGCACGTGAAGTAAGGAAGGAATTGGAGAGTGAAATTGGGCCGGTTTTCTTAATCACCACAAAACGCTGCCATATAAGCTACTTCACACTGATTTTCGGTGGTAAAGTTCTACGCTGGTCGAACCACGCTCTTCCACAAGAAGGTAAACTTACCACTATTCTTCCACAAACATTCGTAGCTTTTTAGAGTTTCGTTAGTAGAACGGTCAGTATCGGGGAAATATCGTTTATCATCAATCTGGAAAAAAACAAATCTTCAATTTTCTACTTGTCTCTATATATATCAGAATTTAGGAAATACATTTAAGCAGTTAATATACCGATACTAGTTTAGTAAAATGTGTTGCAAAAAAGTAAATTGTAAGTACGCTTAGTTTATATCTACCTGACTTGGAGACTGACATAACCAATTACTAATTTATATCCAATTATACAATACAATTAATGTTTTTTCTACATTCTTTGTACGCATCTTTATTTAATCGCAAAACCGAAGTGAGAATTATCTATGAGCAGGAGAGATTGAGCAGTGACGGATTCTATAATCGTGGCGCACACGCCGGCCACCTGCCCTGACGCGAACCCAACGCGCCAATATATTTAACTCCTAGCAAAATGCATCATAGTAATTACTTAACAATGTTTACTGGCATAAAGCTTCACGATTATTTAAGATCATGATATACTTACTTAGTATCACAACCCATCATATAATGTGTATCAATGTTAGTAGTATGATAACTTGGTTGTCATACCAATATACTATGTATTATCTTGATCGTTTCTTAAAGATTTTTGGGAAAACCATTTCAGCTTTTGATAGTTAAGAATTTATGTATGTAATTTTGTAAATATCTAACAACTAAATATATTTTCGTACGCTTTTGATATTCACACATGCACCTGCTCTATGATGATAGGCGCATAGATATCATCAAGTCTCCTTGACGGGAGAGGATAATTTAGCTGGCGTAGCTTGATTATGATAGAGACGATTATAAAATCTATCAGGTGGTTACTTATTACTTTCAAACATAGTGTACGTATTATCCTTTAGTACTCGTTTCTAATAAAAAGCAATTAGTTTATTTCACAAAAAAGAACATGAGCTCTAAAATCATTAACGCCATATAAGTTTGAGAGCATTTATAGCATCCACTCTACCTAACGACGTCTAAATAGATGATACCGGCGGATCTCGTCCACCGAACATGGTAATCGACAGGATAATTATGCGTAACAACGTGCAACAATAGCGGCGCGAGTTGTGCTAGCTCTATGGCATAATAAGAGCCGGCGTATTTTGATCAACGTGCAACAAGTAGCAGAGCAGCGGGCGGGGAGGGCCGGCCGCGGCCCGTGCGTGCGCGCGCGCCGGGCACGCGCCCCACCGCCGCCGCGCGCCGCTCGCGCTACTTAGACTCGGGGGTGCGCGCCACCTCCGCCAATCCACCGGCAACCTCCGCGGCACGCACACGTGCGCTCGACTTGACCTACTATCGACAGTTTACGTTCGCGATGCCCATGGCGGCGATTCATACTTATCAAAATCTCGGCGTTAACCAAAAGTTAACGCAGCTGCAGAGCCCTGCGCCGAGGCGACTGGCACCGGCTCCGGTTGATGCAGCGCGCTGCAAAAAGAAATCTTACATCCATCAACCTTATCCGATTCAACCTGCATCTGTGGCTCGAAGAAATGCCAGGGAAAGGAATAGAGTGAAACAAGTTAACAATGGATTTGCGGCACTTCGTCAGCACATTCCCTCCGCTGTTACGGCTGCTTTGGCAGGTGGAAGAGGATCTTCGAGAAAGTTGAGCAAAGTTGATACTTTGAGGCTCGCTGTTGAATATATAAAGAGCTTAAAGCGTTTGCTAGAAGAAAGTGAAGAAGGATGTTCAGAAACTCAAATGAGTTTGAATTTAAATACCAATGGACCACAAACACCCCCCTCTTCAGAAGAATCTCATTCACCTGCACCCTCGCTACTATCAGAAAGTTCGGCAGGGCCTAACTGTCACGACGCATATGATTCCTATGAGCCGATGAGTCCTGAAGACGAAGAATTACTTGACGTTATTACGTGGTGGCAGCAACAATGAGTTGAGGTGAGTTTCATGTTATTATCAAATATTTAAATTAGTGTAGAGACTAAATATTTTATATTAAAGTTAAAATTTTATAAATTGCTGTATCAAAAGTTCACATAAAGCTTAAACGACCGTGAAAACTCATATCTTCCTTAACTTATTTAGTATGGTGATAAGAGGCCAAGGTTACAAAAAAAGATAGATACTAAATTCTGAATGAATCCTAAAGAGTGTTAGTATAAGGCGCCGATGCTTTGATAGTTCCAAATTCTTATCATGTTGTTTGCATTTTTGTCGCGACTTTGTTGACATTGGCGTTATCAAAAAATCATCATCATTTATCAAATAAGCTACATAAATTTTAACCTTTAATTATTTGCGGCATTCAATTTTTTATATAAAGCTCAGGTAAATATTAAAAATATGCTAAGCTCTTTGTCCTATTCGTTAGTCACGGTTACCTACCGGGTCAGGTCTATGCTTTTATGTTGCACAATTTCAAAGGAGATTTAGGACCCTTTGCCTTGCGAGCCAAAAGGTAAACACATACACTATTATAGCTGCGCATTGAACCGTCGCGTAGACTTTATCTATTCATTGTTAAATAACGTTAGCAAAAAATAATGTCTTTGACAAAAGCGAATCCTAAAATATGTCTTTCATAAAAACTTTTATAGTTAGGTAGATTTTTTTTAATCGGGATGAAGTTTTGTACAAGAAAATAAAATCAGAATTAATAAGACCCATTGGGCCCGCATCGTACATACTTATTTCTCTAGTCAACTAACAATTACTTCTAACAATCTTGTGGTTCGTCCCGCATGTAATGAGAAAATTGCACATAAAAACATGCGTATTCAACTAGAAACAGGTCCTTAGAGATCGCTCTGATTTAACAAGTGGAAACAGGTTTCAATTTCAACTTTTGTTTGTTTATCTCAAATCAATACGAAACATCCGGTCAGTAAGAGCTGTCGACACATTTCGCCATATGGTTCATCTTTGCAATATCTTAAATCCAGTAGCGCCATTGAAAAAATCGAAATTAAAACTCGCAAAAAATCTTAGGCCACTTCGCCGCCCATTAATTTATTCTGCCGGAAGACGAAATCTCAAGAGGAAATAGAAGGGCGATGAGGGAAGCACACGTGTTACAATATTTGCTAAGCACTGAGCAAACATCTGGTGATACCAGTTGGTTTTCATGGGAATTACATAACGAATTAAAAAGTCAACTCGAACGATTCGTAGTGATTTCTTATACGACTTTTATTAAATAAAATTTCTTTTTTCCAGGTATCGTGATTTACGGTGATCAAAGTGCGGCCATTGAGCGGCTTGTTGATTGTGAAAAAAAGAAGTATTCGCTTCAAGAAGGACTCGAACGTTGGAGCGCGAGGGACTCTGAGAGAACCTCTAATTAAGCGCAATCAGTATATTCCTAATGAGAGGGGATAATGGTGGACTATAACGACCCCATCGATGCATTCCGCCGAGCGACTGAGAAACCGAACACTGCTTACATTTCATACATGGATGGGATAGCAGTTCCAAGACTGAAATGATAACTTTGTTCCATTTAAGCATTTAGATATGTCATAGAAGACTCGAAACACGCTGTGCCTTAAATAGCCTTTTCTTAGCTTCCACTATAATTTAGTTTTAAGGTTAAGTTTTAATATTTTATCTAGTCATTATTATTAATAGTTTATGTTGTACAGATTTATTAAAAGAGCTAAGAATGCGGCATTTCCGTAAATTTGATTCTGTGTTTACAAATTTACGAAATCAGTGAGTTATATTTTAACTAACCTGGAAATATTATTGACTATACTGAGACAAAGACTTTTAATGTATATAAATAAGTTATAGCACCATAAGACAGATTCCTAATAATTTAAGATTTTATATGTCGTTGTTAATTCTAAGGAAAAAAGTCCTCAAATACCAACCGACTAGGTTGTGACTGTAAATAAATATATGAAATATTAAGAAGAAAATATCTTTTTTTTACCTATACCATTTATTTTCCACTCAAAATTTTTAACAAGCCTCATTAATTATAATAAACATTATAATTATAAAAGAATACCAAACAAAGAAAACATAATTTGAATTACACCATTAATTTATAAGACAAGAAAGGCTGGATCATTTTATTTATTTTTATAATTTTGGATCCGTCTTCAAACACAAAACAGAATCGAAGCAACAAACAAATTGACGAAAAATAAATTTTTAATATTTTAAAAACTTTTTGGTCATAGGAAGTATAATATATAGAACTGCATTAGTAGTATAAAAGTGGGTGAAACCGCTTGGGACAACTAGTATGAAAATCACACTTAACCTAATTTAGAGTTTGAAAGGGAATCTTTTTGTTAGTACAATAAGGAGTGTTTTGTGTTGACTAAAGTTTAATAAGAGAATAAAATAAAGCAGGAAGTGAAAATTTATGTGAGGCTCAAGCTAATATCTTCATAGAGGATGGCTAACCTAGGGGCGCCATAAGAATCAGACGGACGACCTTTTTTAGTGAAAGTAATATATTTAAGATAGGGAACGGAGGGTTTTTAGCTCATTTCATATATGTCACATAGAGTATGGCTAAGCTAGGGGTACCATATGAGTCAGGGCCTATGGCGCCACTTGTGTTTAATACGCCACTGCATGTTATTAAATTCCTACAAACCTCTTTCGACTACTATTAATGTAGTAATAATAATAATCTGATAAAATGCCTATTGACTATAATGAAAACGATTTCTGAATTATTCCCTGACAAGTTAATGCAACAATTTTTGTTTCTTACTTTCGTGTATTTAACAGAATAGTCCATAATAAGCTAAACTATTTACATTTGTGTAAATGTTATCGAATATTTAATATTTAGTGGGACTTTCTTTTCGCAACCATAATTAATAGTATTTTTAGTACGCAAATGTATCACCTGATATTAAGCTTTGTAAGTTTGTAGTGCCAGAGAAAAGTGTTAACGGCTTAAAAATTGAGGGACAGGAATTAAGCTCTCAGTGCTATCATCCACCGTGCGAAACTACTTGTAAAAAAAGCTTTCTTAATAATTTTCATTCTTGTTGATTAATTATTAAAAAATGTAAAGCTTTTATCTTTGCCTTTAAACTGTCAGTTTAGGTTGAGTATGAATTTGACGACGTTTTTTCTCACGTATTGATTGTGACATCTCTAAACAATCTTTAAGTTAACAACTAAATAAAAAAAAAGTTTATTTTTTTATAGATTAAAAAAAAAGCTCTTTTACTATTCAATATACTCGTTGAAATCATCTCGTCTCGCGTCGTCAGTTCCAAGGTTTTCGACTTTAATTTCCGGTTGAAATTTCTG
>DVXP01002437.1:0-12743 GCA_018235645.1 Junonia grisea | reverse complement strand
TGGAAGGGAGAAGTAATAAATCGGGAAATGTTATTAATAAAAACAGAAAACAGTAATGGTGAAAGTACGCCGCCTTGGGGGACACCAGCCGTGAGCTCTAACCAGTCTGACGAGGAATCGTCAGTTTTTACACATTGCTGGCGTCCGAAAAGGTATGAATGAAACCAGTTAATAACAAGAGGAGATACGTTGACTGCACGAAGAGTACCAAGAAGTATGTCAAAATCAACGGAGTTGAAGGCACTGCTAAAATCCAACAGAGCAATTGCAGTGAGCTTGGTGTTATCCATAGCACACCGCACATCCTCCGTTATCTTCAGCAAGGCACCAACAGTGCTGTGGGATGGACGAAAACCGGATTGGAAAGGACATAACAGGTTGTAAGTTGTAAGAAAGGAGTAAAGTTGTTCGTGTACAATGGACTCAATGACCTTAGAGAGGATAGGGAGGATAGATATAGGACGATATTGGGACATAGAAGTAGGATTGCTGGTTTTAGTGACCGTTTTCACCTGAAATATTTTGGTAAAATGTTACTTAACAACTAGGGGGAGGGGTACAGAAAAAAACGTTTCGGCGCATTACATGGGGGGGAGGGAGGTTCTAAAATCTTCAAAAATTGCGTTACGTAATACTTGAACGACCCCTAATGAGTATTAGGCAGTTTAACTTTTTTATTTGAAAATATACATCAATAATTTGATGTTCGTTATTTACTTTATATTTGCAGAAAAAACGTAAATTATTTTCTTTATCAGTTGTTTTAAACAAGATGATAAAAAGTAAAATATTGTTACAGAAAGTCATGATTTCGGATTACGGATTACGGATAACTGTTCCATAATTCTTTAATTAATTCCTTTTACAATTAAACTGTTTCATATGGAAACTGTTAATAGTCTTTGGAAAGTAGTTATAAATCTATACATATTTTCAGGTCCGATACACCCCTCTGGCCCCAGGTTTCTACTACATGAGCGTGAAATACAACGGTCACCACATCGTCGGCTCGCCTTTCAAGATCGAAGCCACTGGTAATTAATTATAATTATAATTTTTATTACAAATTATAAAAAAATAGATAAGATATTATTTTTTGCAATATTTAGCAAGCTTGCAATTAAAATATTTATTATGTTTGTTGGCTAAACAGCGGCCGCTTGCTTAAAGGCGGTGCGGTATAAAGAAGACGGCATACCTAAATGATTCATGTTTTTTTTATTCTGAACTTTGTTTTTTGTTATTAATAATAATACTATAAATATACCTGAGATGTATTTTTTTAATTTCCTAAAAATCACAGTGTAAATTTCATTGGAAATAACTTTCAAAAGCTAATAATCATTCTACACCATAAAAAATATTGCCACTACACTAGGGCAAAATTTTCATTTATTTTTATGATTGCATCCTGACATGCCTGTAACATTTCATTTTATACCCATTTTTTAACTTAATCCCTCCCAGGTGAGAACCTAGCCGAGATCGGTGCCCAGGAGACATCATCAGTGACGGTGGAGACAGTTCAGAAGGTGTCCAAGGCGGCACAGAAGCAAGGCCCAGTCCTGCCACACTTCAAGTCCGACGCAACCAAGGTCACCAGCAAGGGCATGGGCTTGAAGAAGGCGTATCTGAACAAGCACAACCAGTTTACGGTGCATGCTGGTGATGCTGGTAAGTTAGTAGGATAGGTCCTACGAGATAAGTTGATAGGTTCTAGGACGGCACCTGGTGACCTATGGAGGTTTTTACCTAGAGTTCCTTATTTATGATATGAAAATAACAGATTAAGGTTTAGATTTTGGGATACTAACCTAGAACTAAAAGTCTTTTACGTACCAGGACTTATGATGGAACAGACTATAACCCATAGATTGTTCATCAATTATGATGATTTAAAGTAGGTAATTGATGTTCAAGTTCTGATATAAGATAAAAATATACGTATTTTTATTAAGAATTCTTAATTTCTACTAGAATTCTTAGTGAGTCAGTTAGAGTTGAGATTCAAATCTGAGTTATTGTTTCTTCGTATTTAATGTATGCTAAAGTAATAAAATAAGATCAACTTTCTGGTTTAAGAGATTTAAAACTAGAGTTATTAAAGATAGAAACGAAACAGAAAAGTAGATTAATTTTGATCTCCTTGATTTTTCATTAAAATTTATTAACATACATGGTTCGTACATTCGCAATTATTTAATTTAAATAACGTTATCGACCACAATTTTAATTACATCAATTTTAAATTTAAATTATTCTGTAATATTCAGTTTAATTAAATTTTCTGCAATTACTCCGTTCAATTAGAGTTCTATGACTCTTTTAAGAACATGATCTATAAAATGTAATTTAGGTGTATCACAAGTTATGAATTTATATTTCTTTAGATTAATTGCAATCTTCATTTACGTATCTGCTTACTATTTTATGATTACCTTTAAAAACTTATTCTAAAACTTATCTATTTTAATTTAAAATTGTATCTAAATTTTAAAAATACACTAAGAATTATACCTTTGTCATTAAATTAACTAGGTTTACTTCCAACTAGGTGTTTATACAATTATTTTCAAACAATCTAATGATTATAAAGAAGTACAATCACTGTTAATAACATCTTATATTCGCCTAAATGACTCTTATCGTAGTGGAATATATTAAATACTATATTTTTATATTAAATAATAAAAATTTTATAAAGTTTTATTACTTTGAATAAAACAAATACCTACTATTGCTATACATATTAACATCTACCTCATCTTCAGGTAACAACATCCTATACGTCGGTATCTACGGACCCAAGGGACCTTGCGATGAGGTCCAACTCAAGCACAAGGGCAAGAACAACTATGAGTGCTGGTACGTCGTGAGGGACAGAGGGGAATACATCGTCATCGTCAAGTGGGGAGACGACCACATCCCTGGATCCCCTTACAAGGTCGAAGTCTAAATACATCACCTGCGTATGTAGCATTAAATTGGGTATTTTCTGAAATATAATCTAGCGTAGGTACTGGCCAGACTTTGACATCTAGAATTGACGTAACAATGATATGGAGAATGTTAATTTTTTCTAATGGATTTTTTAATGGATTTTCTAATGTTAAAAATAGTTCAGAAGGAAATAATGTAACTGTTCATTACATTATCATCTATATTCCAATTCTCGTAGTATTATATCGTTGTCTTTTGTCTTGATATTTAGTAAATCATCAGGTAGCCACCAAATCATGTATTCAAATTTGAAACTATTTTAACATTGTCTTCAATTCATTAGTGTATTTGGTGACTTGTGTCAAAAATATTCTAGTCTGCTCTCGTGGTTTCGGAGGTCAGACATGTGTAGACTGATGTGAGACTGTGTAAAAATCAAGTCACGATTAAAGCAGACTGAACCTGATAACTTATATTCCGAACTTAATAAATGCTAGAAAGATGTGCATTTAGTAACAATGCAAGAATTAAGATAATTATTAAAACAATTAAGACTGACCAGAATGCTAGATTGTATTTCAGAAAATACTGCATCTATATCGTGTGTATCTTCAAAATTATCTTTATTTATTATATCTTTTAAAATACTTTGTCCAAAATTCAGACTGTTATCTACATACGCTGCTTTCTTATAATTTAAGATTTCTTATATTTTTATCTGTATTTTTTTTGTATTATCTGTTTTCGGAATTGATCTCTGTTCGATCTGAAATATTATCTCTATCGTCCAGTAAAGTTTTGTGTTTTTCATGTTTTTCTATTCCTACATCGTTATACGTCACGGTTTATATAATTTCTTGTCTTAATTAGCATTTTATTAATGTTTATTTCGATACCAACGTTCTAGTCGACTCGTGTCAGTGTTGTTTTTGATTTATATGATTCTCGTTTAGTTTTTAGGGCGACTAAATGACAATACATATAAAGTATTATTTCGAAATATTCCCTTTTATCGTTTAAGTCGTGAGATGTGATTTATAGACCGTAAGATTTGAGCGAATTTTTCATTGTTACTTTGTGTTTGTTCTCTTTTGCTGTTTCTGCGTCTTTTTCTTTAAAAAGTTCGTATGAAGAGTTGCTAACTCGCTCATTGTCTTCGGATTAAGGCAGATAATAGACAATGGATTTTTCTTGTCCGTTTTTAATATTACTAACTCTACTTAAAATCTTTGTCTGTCATTCGCCTTTACACTTATATATAAATCGCATCTTCTTTTATATTTCTTTAAGCATAATTATATTTTGCTTTCTAATTTTGAATGGTTTGTGCTGTATGAATTTTACCTACGTAGGTAGAATGATCCCTTATATTGTAAATACCTATTTTAAGTACCTATTCAATAATGTATTTGCGACTGTTTACTAAATAAAAACGAGGAAAGTTTATGAATGTATTTTTATTTCTTAATTGATAACTGTTCAACTCCTACTGGTTCCTCTCGATAGATTCTTTCGAAAGGTACTACAATTTCTTCAGTTTTATTATTTTCTGATATTTAAATTTCTGAGGTTCAAAATAAAACTTGCAAAAGGTCGTTTAATTAAAAAATATTTTGATTTTGATAATATTAAATTCTTTTAATTCATATTAAATTCTTCGTTTTCTGTAAATGGAAAAATAAGGTGGATAAATAAAAATGAAAATATTTCTTGGCATAGTTGTAATTATTTTTAATCGATTTTAAGTAACAAAAAAGAATCCGTCCACTTTCATCTAAAAATCTTAAACGGGAACGCTAGAAAAAGCGAAACTATTCATAAAACGAAATTACTTACAAAAATATGTATTTAATCATAGTAATAAGTTTACACTTAACTAAAAAAAAAAAAAATCATTACAATATCACATTTCTACTTACAATAGAGAGATATTGGCGATCTTTTCATCCCTTACAACCGAATTAAAAAAGAAATTTGGATAAACTCTCGGCGCATCATCTATCTACATTGCGTAAGCACTAACAACAATTCGGAAGAGATATAGTATTGCCGTTACAATAAAAACAATGTTTTTCGTTATTTGTACAAGAACTTAACATTAGCATTTGGCTAAGTTTGTGACGAATGGACAGACGGCAGCACTCCCACGGAACCCAGTCCGGGTCACAAATAACCACAACCTAACACATAACCTAATAAAAGATCAATAGTAAATCAATTTAGACGAAAGATCTTCGAAAAATACACCTTTCCCCGATTCGACTCCTATCACAATTTTTTTTAAAGACTATCCATTTCGAAATTAAACAAATCAACAATATTTCGTATACATCAAAATTATTCTAATTCCATCTGAATCTATTAGACAATTGATAAGGAAGTTTATTTTTAAGATTTGTATTAAAATAGATTAAAAAAAAGTCAAAAGCAATTATATTGCAGAATAATATGGACCATAAAAATTCGATTAGTGATGTACAAACAATTGTCTAATTTTCATTATCGATACAAAAAAAAAGTTGTCAACGTAAATGTCAAATGTTAAGTACGAAAATGTTAATTATTGGCTATCACCAAAATAAATCTATACTCGATTGACACTTTATGCGAACAAGTTTTATTTGATCTGAAGTAACATTTTCTGTTGCGATGTATCCACCATATACCAAACGACATCTTACGTCTAATATAATTGAGCATAAGCAATATAGACTTAAAAGGAAAAAAAATATTTTCAATAAATTTCAAGTTTTCTCAAAAAATGTGTTTCATTATTTACAAAATATTTACAAAAGTGCGCTTTTTATCGATATCGATAGATGAGAGAAAGCAATTTTGGCCACCCGTCGATATTTTACATACATAAAGTACAAATGCAAATAGAAAATGTATTCAGCCTTCAAGATTGAAAATTAACATATTACAATCAATAATAGGATATAAATAAAAAAAACTGTATCCTATTCTAAAATATCGCAATCGTTATTATTTTTCACCTTCGTATGTCACTCTTGCGGTTTCATAACGATTTCAAAATAATAACATCGATATTAACTACATTACGGTTCGAGAAATACACAAAATTCATACGAAATAAGAGAATACTATCACAACCTTTGACTTCTGTATCGAAGTCTCTACATCCATTAATTCTTATCAAAACGTACAATAATTCATTACTATCCCATCCTAGTAAAAATGTACAAATCTGAAGGAAGACCACATTTTCTAAATCAGTAATTAGAATAAACTAATGATCGCTGTGTAAAGATTAATGAAAAAAATAATAATAAAGCTAATTAAGTTTTTATTCGATCTAAGTAGGAACTGTGTGCAATGTGATGGTGTCAAGAGATCTGTCATGCTCAGCACATGTTCTCGTATACAACAAAAATGCAAATAAAAAGGTAATTTATTTTTATCGTGGAATTTGTATTTTATCGATATTGTAACTTCACTATTAATGTATCGTTCAGGAACTCTGTTTTATTATTAATTATCAATCAACACATTATATTTAAATATATTGTTTATTACGGGGTTAAAAATGATAAAATTATTTACTATTGTTGGTACGTTATCGATTACTCTTCGTAGGAAGTTTCTTTAAAAATTATTATAGCTATTTCATATTCAAAATAATGTTTGTTAAATTCAATATTTTAGAATTTATAATTTACAAGTTAAAATGTGAATAGACTCACAGAATAATTAAAACATCGAAGTGTAGAGTATTATTATGTTTGTAAAGCCTTTTTATTATGCAATTATAGTATTATTTTTCCTATAATTTTTTAAAGAGATTTTCTGATAATTATTGCTTTGAAATTTAAAGATTAGTTTTCTTAAAGGTAACAGCTGATAAAAGGTTTATGTTAATTGATTTCATAAGAGACTCTATACGATTTGTTATCAGTAATATAATAATTAAATAAGAATTTTGAATATCTATGACAACCTGATATACAAGTAACTGTGCTTTAATGAAAACTAATCAATAATAAATTCGAGCGTGATTCACATAAAAATCGAAATCACATTTCATACAATATTTGTAATATATCTACTCGCAGATTCAGAATATTATACACAATATCAATATAAGTCTAAAAACATGAACTTCGCGTCACTAGTGACAAACAAATTTCGTATTTCATACATAATACCACTGTCTTGGAGAGCGAGATTCTAAACATTTTTAATAATTTTCGTTATTTTTTTATATACTAATAATACCATCATAAGTTCTAAAATAAGTGCACCTACAGAAACGGCAAGGGGGTTACTGTTTGTCTTTGTGAGCTAAGGAGTGAGGCAGAATGTGTTCTGCGGGCAAGAGTGCCGAGGGCTGGTGAGCGTAATTCCGAATTTGGTGAAGTGATATCAGTTGGTTAGGGAACGAGTTCGGCTGCTGCTTGCCTTGTTGGAAATGTAACGGGTCGTACAGATATGGTCTCGTCGGAAGCGCGCTGTGATGCGACAGCCCGTTAAGATGGGGTGCCATCGAGTTGATTGGAGTAAAGGCGGAGTTCGCGGCGGACGATACCGGGGGTTGTATGCGTTCCTCTTGGCTCTCGTGCTGAGCGAACAACGCCCGCTGCTGCTGGAGCTGTTGCTCGTGATGATCATCGCTTTCTCGCTGCTGATGATACCCACCCTCGTCTGACATGTGAGCCGCTGAATCCGGGCTCACCTTCGGCCAGTAAGGGTGATCGGCGAAAGGTACCGCCGTCGGGGCGGCTGCCGCTAGGGACCTATTGAGCCCGCTCAGTCCCAGGGCAGATATCGGCGGTCGCTTGTCAGCCCTTTCGGCGTGCTTGTTCATGTGCTTACTTAAGTACGTTTCCTGGGTATAACTCTTACCGCAGTACTGGCAGATGTGCGTTTTCAGATGCTTCGACTCTTTATGTTTCGGAATGTGTTCGAGCAGATCCTTCTCGTGCGTGAAACACTTGTAGCACGAATTGCATTTGAACGGCTTATCGGTTTGATGACAGCGACTGTGACTTTGGAGGTTAGAGAGCTGGGAGAAGGCTTTCGTGCAGCCGATCTGGGTGCATCGGTAAGGTTTATCACCGGTGTGGGTGCGGATGTGCTGTTGCAAGTGCGACAGCTGCGTGAACTTGCGCTGGCAGATCTCGCAGCGGTACGGCTTGATGCCCAAGTGGATGCGGGAGTGCTGCGCCAAGTATGACGAGTTGGCGAAGGCTTTTGGACACTGGGTGCAGCGGTAGGGCTTCGCTTCGCGGAGATGGATCTGCGTGTGCAGCTGCAGGTCCGCTTTTGAGCCAAAGACCTGAAAAGGAAGAAACAATAATAGGTTAATAATTTTGCTATACACTGAACTAAACTCTTAAACGTAAATTAACATAAATTATTACTATAAAATATAATATAAAACCATCTTCTCATTATTATCAACGCATTCTATCATAAACACGACTTAAGTATTCTAAATAACTTGAGTGCTTTGTTGTATGTGTGTAAAACGTTGTTTTATTTTTATCGCAAACGCTTTTACAAATAACTTATATTGAATTAATCGCTACAGAATTCATCATCGGAAAGCGAATTTTGCCCTTGAACGACATCCGCAGGTAGCCGGAACAAATTGAGCTTAGTTTCAACGTATTTTTTATTTACTCAAGAGACGAACACGGTAATAAAGACAGGATGCCACCTTCACGGCGTTTTTCACGCATCTTGGGTAGCTAACTTCCTCAAAGTTAATCTACTAAAGAATACGAGTAATTATAATAAATAAAACATTAATTTCAGCAAATTTTTATTAACCATGTAATTGAAACTGCTAATGCAGTTAACAAAATGATTGATGATACTATTGATAAATTCAGTCTATCTATTTAACCTGAAGCGGTCTAGAATGATGTTGCTAAACTAGTTTTGAGCCTAGGTACTGTGGGTATCACGCGTGCCAAGAACGTCCATAATAGAGCGTCGTCGGCAATCTTCGCACATTCAAAAGCTGTTTTGGTTCAGCATCGATACTCATTGTGATATTCCAAATTAGTTTCTGAGCTAAAACCGACACGTCATCCTACCGAGACGTTTTATTCACTGTCCAACAATGAAACTGTGGGCCACGTTCCTTCGGGCACCGGAATCTATTGAAGAAACACGACTCAATTTTAACTCCTCTATCAAATTTTTCGGACGCAATCAATGCGATAGAGATCTTGATACTATAGTCAATAAAGTTCAAATTACTTCATTTATTCTTGATTTATATTGTCGAAAACTGCTTGTCAATGTACAAATTTCAAATGCTGTCGATAAAGATATGAGTTTAAACGAATTTAGACTTTTGTCTTATGATAATAGAGATGGTTTCTAGGCGTTCATAGGGGATGCTGTTGGTACCTCGACTTTACCAGTGTTATAGGATTCGGTAGCACGTTGCATGACTTGTAAGAATACGCAAACACGAACACGATTGGTCACAGCCTGAACATAATTAAAGTTTGGAGCACTACTTAATGGCATGAGGCTGGAAATTCGAGGTGGTGGCTGACTTTTAATAGGACTTCGTGAAGGATTGATTCACCGCAAAGGAATCTGTGTTAAATTAATGTATTGTAGTTACACCTTCCGCTCTATCTGAAACGACTCCGGCTACTTAGGAATTCTCATCTGATTATAATGGTTTCGTTAAAGATTTACTGACAAGTAAAGATGTACGAAATTATAACGAAGCAAAAAATGAATGTTAGACAGTAACAGCAAAAACGTTAAAGCAAATCGTACAATTTGTATAACTAATGGCATTAATGATTTATGGATACACATTGAGGCGGTTAATTGAAAATGAGATAAAAAAATCGATGAAAAAGCATCGAAGAGCGTGGTTAAGAAAAAATAATGAAACAAAAACGTTTATAAATAAAACGAATTGTCAAACAAAATAGCTGATGAGCGTTTCAACGTTGAAAAACAATTTATTATCAGGGCTATTTTTACACTCTGATGAATCATTGATTATCTTTATTTTTAATTAAACTATCGTTTACTTGCCATTCGTTTTAAATAAGGATTTGAAAAAGATTCCAAATACATATGTAACACCAAAAATATAACTTATTTGCAAAAGATCCGTCATTACAATCACTTTGGATCAATCAATTGGTGAGATGAATAATTTGGTAATATCTCAAAGATAAGAATAAATTAGAAGAATATAGTTTTATCTATGTATGTGTGGGATTAATTATACCATGACGTAGTAATCTGGGGTGGTATAAAGTGCTTTGATTTGGAGGAGAGATTGCTTCCCCTAAAGATGAGAAGAGGGTCAAAGGATTACCGCTTGTTAAGGGCCAGACATTCATTATGACATATTTAAACTGACCCTTGGCTGTGCAGAAAAATGACTGTACCTCAGGCGGATTTTGACAAGTTTATCTGAAGTAGAATTAACATAGCTAAGTTTATATTCAAAATTACAGTATAAGATGTTACCTCGAGATTAATTTAGTTTATAAAAAGTTAATTAATATTTTAATACGTTGAAGTCTCAATTATACTTTAAAATGATAAAGTCGGAATTCCCATTTTAACTCGTTTTGTAATGTTAATATTTAACTGTGTGTAGATATTTTATAATTTTAGCTGATTTAATTTAACAATTGTAAAAAGTTTGATGTAGACACCACATGACGTCTTCACGCCTATTAAAAAATAAACTATGTTCAAAATTTACAACAATCTTGAAGAATACATATTTAATATCATATACAAGAATCGTGAAAGCAATTGGGCGTAGAATCTCATAAATATATTTAGAGGAGATAACTGTAACCACAGAAAACTTTATTGTTACATAATTTACGAAAAGATACTACGAAAAATTGACTGTATTCAATTACCCTTACAGAACACAGAAGTATTTTGTTATTCTGGAAGAATCCAGATTAGTATAAAGTATAAATTCACCAAAAAAAAATGTAAGATGTTACATTAATGCAAAAATATTTTTTACGATTTTTCGGTAATTTGTTAAAGTGCTTATCCCAGTGAAATACCATAAATATTTCGACCCCGAAACAGAAAGATTTTCTGTTCTAATTTCCTTAAAATCCCTTCTTTTAGCAAAAAGTGTAACAAAAAGTGTCGGGAAGCGGACAGTTTTCGGGGTCCTAAAGTTATTATTAATTGTGGACATACATCCCGTCTGTTTGTTCCAGGATGCGGGGTCGAGGGATATCGTCTAATAAGGATTTTTTTTGCTAAGATTAATCTTGAAGGACGTTTCAAACATTTTCAGTTTACGTAGAAAATAATTTTTTGTATACATTTATTTCTAAAATGAAATGTTTGTTTATAAACGTTAAAGAACGAAAGAAAGAAAAATATATTTATTCAAGTGGGCCTCAGAAGTTTTTCGAATCGTCAAAATAGTCGTCAAAAGCATGCATTTCTATCGGCTTTAGTAAATATAAAATGAAGTCGGTTAGTAATTAATTTAATAATAATAATAGCTTTAATGTTTTGTTAAAATGAAAAAAAAAGCAAATAAATATATAGCTATAGCCTAAGCCGTATTCTGAAACCTAACAACTAATAATAAAGTATTTCGAGATAAGTCGGATTTTATGCACACAAACTAAAAAGAAATAATTAAGATATAAATGTTAATTTGTCTCGCTGTGTTACTCGAGAATTGTTTCTAAAAATCCCATTTGTCATTATACGACCTTTGCTATTTTAGTACGTACATTTTAATTTTGCTTTTTAAAATCAACGTATTATTAGAATTTAACTTATTACATACTTAATTAAGTATTTAATTTTCATTTCTATTGTGTTAAAATTTTTAATGATTATATTTTTAATAGATTTTTTTTGTCTATTTTATCAAACTATTACCCGGTAATGAGGTTTTTATGGTAATTTTAATGAAAAGATAACTTTAGGAAAACACTATTTAAATAAAATAGAATATTCATAATTTAATGCGTATTGAGTAACAAGTATTAGGTATATTGAGTAATTATTTTTTAATCTGTTTTGATGAATAAATTGCAATAGAAATTAAAATTAAAGTTACTCTTTTAGAAAATAGTTAGTTAAAGAAATATTTTTTTTAGAGCTTATAAAGATGTTTCACTCAAATTTAAAACCCCTAACCACTACATAAAAAGATAATTTATTTAAATATTAATACAAGCTACTCAAATTATTTTACGCAAACAAAGGAGAGTAGTTCCAGAAAATACTATACTACATTCGTTTTCAATTACAAAAATTCCTATTCTAGTTTAAATTGGAACAAAATTCGTCTTTTCCGGATTGATGTACACACAGACGAGGCTTCAAATGTGTATGTGTAGAGATTATGTGCCCTTAAACTGGACATATGACAGACATCTATTTTTAAAGTTAAGCCCCTAAGTTTAGGGTTAAATCTAGGGTTAAACCGTTAACCCTTGTTTGGTAACAGGTGCAAGATTTAGGTTTTTCTTAAAAATCGACCAAAAACTTGATTTGAAGTCGTGATCGCGAATTTGATATGGTGTATTTAGGTTAGTTTTTTTTTGTGATGACAGAGTATAAGAATACTATAAAAGAATTCGTGTTTTGATTTTCAATTTGAAAATTTATTTTTGTAATTCAGATAATATAAAACCTCGGCTTTTTTACATTAAGTATTATAATTATATGTGTATTTTCATAAACATGTGTTGGAAAAACAATACTTTGTTAACAATCAGATAGATGGCGTTGTGTGTTCCTATGAATATAAAATTTTAATTAATAAATATTTTATTTTATTTTTAAATCGGCAT
>DVXP01002436.1:0-12746 GCA_018235645.1 Junonia grisea | reverse complement strand
GCGGAGGACCGGGATGTTTGGCGCAAACTTGGGGAGGCCTATGTCCAGCAGTGGACTGCGATTGGCTGACGACGATATTGTATCCAACTATAATATTTGGCTTGAAGGCCGATTGTTATTTTTAATAACTAATTTCACTAAAAGTTTTCTTCTTCTCATGCAAAGAAAAGTGCCTAAGTGAAGTCCTTATATTTTACTCTCAATTATTAAGTTATATGACATGAGGTCACAGCATTCGTCGTCGACTACGACCTTTATGCTTTTCTCGGAAAGCCCGTAGGAAGAAAGCTTCGAAAGTAGCGTTTTATGCCATACCTTCGCAAAGTTCAAATTATATAAAAGACACAGCTTGGCCCTTACTCTCTATCGCCCATCGGTGCGACAGATACACTAATAGAACACCAGCCGAGCGATCCTGACAGAAGCCGTGCTGACCGCTAAGTAACTGGTGATCCTCCTGGTACCGGAGAAGCTGACCATTAATAATGGATTTCATTATTTTCAAGAGTATTGAGATTATGTCTTTTGGCCTGTAGTTGCTCGGGTCTGCGCGGTCACTTTTTTTTTAGCGACTAAAACGGTATTACATGAAGTTGGGAATACGCCGAAAGAGTAGGAAAGCCGAAATAGGAGCGTTATTGCCGGTGTCAACTCTGGGGCGCACTTCTTCAGAACAATGGGAGAGATTCCGTCGAGCCTGCACTATTTGTGGACATCATAATAGTGACCACACTGCTTTTTGGTGAAATCGAATCTTGGTGACTACTGATCATTATAAAATTTTACAAACATAAAGGCAGAAAATGTACACAAAAAGTCGATGTTTATTTAGGGTGCCCAAATATAAATTATTGTGGGATGGAAAAATAGTTTTTATACAGCTCAATGTAACAAAACAAAATTCAAAGGCGTGGGCTAGTACATAAAATTAGTGATTTTTACCTTCCCTGTGGTACGATGAAGACTGCATATTTGTTAATGGCCTGAGACCTCTTCTGGTCCACAATGTACAAAGTGTAGCGAGGTATCTCTTCTCCAGGCTGCATCAAGTCTAATGTTACCTTGAAAACAAAATGATTTCATAGAATAAGTGATACTATACCCATACAATCACAAAGTGTAACAATCATGTCACACCCCTTAAATGCTCATAAAATAGTGGAATATTTTGAAAATATCAAATATTTTGAAAGATTTGTAACTTTGAAAATTGCTTTAAAATAAAGCTTAATTTTAGAAATTATATATATATTGTAAGAAAGAAAAACACAATATTTGTGTGGGTGTATCTTATTGAAAAAAAAAACAAACATAGTTTAAAATGAATTAATTAATAAAGACTATAGGACAACCTCTAGTAGTTATTAATATAATAATAGTAACATGAATAATTACTATAATTTCCAATACAAATATACCTCATCATCCCCATCTAAACTAGTTTTAGCGAGTCCATTGGTAATGAAGGCAGTGTCTTGTACTGATTTAATAGACGCTTTAAGATCCTCCGTTGTTTCTAGTCTTTGCATTTTATCACCGGCCAAACAGACCTCTAATATCTGAAAACATGTGATAAATTTTTTAATTTAAAATGTTGGAATTTTGCTTTCTTATGTTATTGTCTAATTCTATGCTATTTTTTTGTAAGACATATATTTTTTTTTCTTTATGGTATTTTATTTCTATATGGTATGGTATGGAGGGTGAATGGATGGGGAATTAATGGGGAAGGGGTGGGGAATTGGGCCTCCGTCTTCAATCACATTATTATATATTTGTTACAAAAAATTAAAAATAATTGATAACATGGAAATGATTTTTCAAATATACATTTGTGCTTGCATGTTGATTCATCTAAAAATATAATAAATTGTAAAAAAATCTATAGTGATGTAAAGATTTATAGTTTTGATAAAAACTAAAGTTGCATCATTAGATTTAAAAAAAAAAAAACGATGTTCTAACAAGATTTAAATGTTATGTAAAATCATTTAGACTAGAACTGTATTAGGTAAATAATTGTAACTTTTGCAAGAATAACTTACTAATTTAGGCATCTCTTTAAATTTGGTGGCCACAACAACAAAAACTGGCAATGTCGTACCATCACCATTCTCAGCATTCTTCTCCTCCGCCTCGTGACACCTCACGACACGGAACATCCACGTTCTATCACAGAAATAATCCACCAACTTGTCCAATATATGACTCTGTAGTAACGTAATACATACAAAACGACCGCCAAGCTTCAATACTCTTTTAACTTCAGAAAAATACTTATCTATTCTCTCTATGGTTTCTTTAGAATCATCTGGCATTAACGCATCGAGAGTTCCCTTGTCAAGTACAACATTAAATTCTTCGTTATTAAATGTAGTGTTCAGAGCGTCCATGTATAGGAACTTCATGCTTGTTCTATGTGCGTTTATGGCTTTCATTTGCTTAATTACTACTTCAGATACATCTATATTGGTTATATTGGAGTAACCGACATCATAAAGATCGGCGCTTAGGCTGGAGTTACCACAACCAGGTATAAGTATTGCGTCCGATTGCTTTATATACTTGTGTAAGTGAGAACATAGTTCTAGATACTCACCGTACCTTGAAAATAATACAAAAACATCAGATAGATGGAATAGAAAACATTTTTCAAAGTGTAAACCGTATAAAAAATAAAAACACTAACCATTCGAAAGCTTTTTTACCACGCTTCTTAAAGAACTTATTCCAGTAATCTTTCTCGCTGAATTCTTTATGACTTTTAGGTAGAAGATTCATTTTTAATTTGATTTTATTATATTTTGTCTTTCAAAAACAAGTCAATAACACATGGCTCAAAATGTTTACAGTCAATCTGTCAAAAAAATTAAAATGACAATACCAAAGACAAGGCGTATAGATTAAATTAAATATTTTATGAATGATTGAATGATAGATAGATATCTAGATATCTATCTAATCTATTTAAATGGCTGAACAATAAATTGATTTTGTCATTTCTTTTCAATAAATGTATCTTATAAAAATACATTAGGTAAATCTTCTATTTTATATATCTAAAAATAAATGATTCTTCTATATATTGGATAGATAGATATTTTTTATTTTTTAAATGAAGATAGACATATTTTTTTCTATTTAATTATCTGTGTACTGTATAAATTATCTGTGGTAATGTAATAATAGAAAATAGACGTATTTGTGTTGTAATATTGATGCAATGTGTGTTTTTATGTTATAATTTTTATTGGTAATCTTTATAATCCAACATATACCATGTTTAAAATTAATTACAAACCATCGTACAACATAACCATTGCGTGATAATGGTTATCAGAGACTTTAATGAAAGAAAATCGTGGATTCAACATCTAGGCCACTGAAGAACAGTTACGTATTAGCAATGGATAGCAAGAAGCACGATAAGTGGGAAGCCTTGGCTACCATCAAATCATTCGATCAAGGTAAATACACAGTCAATTATCTTTATATATTTGATAAATTGTATTTAAATAAAGGTAAAAATACCATGTGTTATATACGGTTGGGTTTACGTGTGGTCTGTAACAAAGAGGAAAATATTTTGTGTAAACAAAATTCTAAATTTAAATCCACAAGTTTTCATGGCGTGTATATTTGGTCTCAACAACATGTATTACAGAATTGTTATTATACATATGTATAAATATTACATTAAAATGTCTATGTTATTTCAAAATCTTACTTCTTACTAACATCTAAAAGTGAACAGTTTGTGAGTTTAGATATTTGTTGTACTCACAGTTAAATGATAGTGGTTTTTAGTTATGTTGGATTAGACATAGGTTACACTCTATTCTAAGGTTCCCTTGGGATTTACATTTAATCATCACAGGTGTGTATGAAGTTGCGAGCAGCAATTAATAAAAATACACCATTTATTGGTTTACCAAGACATGCTAAGAATATTAATTTACTCTTATTTATCTATTTATTTAGCATAATTTGTGTATTATGATTACAACAAAATAAGTTTTAGCAATCAAGAACCTTCATTTGAATGTATAAAAGTGTGAAAGTTGCTACATTTGCGTTTTTTATGTACATTTCAACAGTAAAAAGCAATCCGGCTGTAAGTGACACTTTTATTAATTTTTTTTTACATATTTAAAATAAAAAAAAGCTGCATCAATGTGCTTATCCCCGTTGCTCTGTGACCTTTACAAATTTTTGTACAGCATTGGAAAATTTTATATAAAAAAAACATAATTGAGTACTTGCTGTAAGTAGCATGAAAAACTGCATTATCTATCATTTTGTATTTACAACAAGATCCCTTTTGCAATTTTAAATTCTCATATAGTTACAGCACTATTAATCCTTTCGGTATTTTTAACAATTAAAACCATTTAGTCTAACTTTCATATAATTTTCAGTCATTTACATCAATGTTTCCAAAAAGGAATTAAAGCAATTTTGCTTTAAAGTAATATTTTTAGTTTTGAGTGGCCCATAAATTTTTTTAGGTTTAAAAAAATAGTGTGCGGATGCTGTAACCTACACAAAACTAGATTTAAAGTAACTTCTGGTAAGTTTTCAGTATACAATTTGATAAAACCCCAAAAAATACATTTGGGTTCTTAAACTTTCACTGTTAGGTGTAATAATTTAAGAGTTATGATTTTTTTTCAAAATCTCAAAGGTTTTTTATTAACTCTGGTGAACATATTGAATTTTGCGGGTTACAGCAGGTTTGCTTTTTACCATCGATATTTTGTTGCTAAGTTTAACCCCATAAGTGTTTTAGACGTTTTAACATTCTTATTCTAGATTATTGAGGTGTATCACATAAAAAAGAAAATATTAAATAGAAACAGAGATATATAGATATAACATAATTTTAACTGCACCATACAATCTCCTTTGTCCATTCTTGTGAATTATTATTATTATTGTGGCTAAACAAGCAATATTTATTGAGCTTTGTCAAGTATGCAAGTCAATTAGACGTCGATTTGGTGATAATTCAGTAATGTAAAGATTTTTTTTATGGAATAGAGCTGCAAACGAGCTGACAGATCACCTGAAGGAAAATGAATGCTTCGAGTACGAAGATTCTAGACACAATTGATTTTCAATTGTTATGGATCATGATCATGGTCTTAGGGACTTGACGTATTAAGACAGAAATTGGCTTAAGTAGGGACTGAATAAATTAATAATCGACTTGATATTACATGGATCTTGCATCTTTTTACCGTAGAATAGTTGTTCTACGAGTTGCGAGACTTAGTTTTTTTGACAAGTATTGTTTTTGATGAGATTTCATCCCTTTTTTAATTTCGTAGACAGTCTACTTTTTCTTTTTCGGTACCTTTTACTTATTGTATATATGTATATCTACCAGCAACGAATTTTCTTAAAGTTTCCAAACTTACGCACTCGTAATAAGTAGGAATACGCATGTAGGTACATTTTTTTGCATTAAATAATTTAATTTACACGGGTTTTTATGACGGTAATATTCATTTTTGCTCGATTTAGCAGGCGCACTATCGTATGCCTACATTTATATGGGATTACAAAGTTATTTAAGCATTTAAACATGTATATAGAAAACTGGATGGATATTGAAAAAAACGTCTAGATTTAGTGGTTGTACTACCGTGCCCCCAAATATTTTAGTTTTTCCTTGCACCATACACCAAACACTACTTATTTTCCAAATTTGAAGCTTCTAGGTCTGCTAGAAGTGTCTTAGAATTTTGATGATCGGTGAGTCAGTGGGTGACAAAATTAAGAAATTTGACCCGTTCTAATTCTTAAACTACTGGTTCAAATTGAATGAAATTTGAAATATACCGTGGCTTTACATGGTTTCTGAAAATTCAGTCTTCTAGTTTTATTCACAATGAAGTTACGGGGGGTCGAAAATGGCATGAATTGCTTCGAGAAAAGGATGGTACGGCCGTGTCGCTTTTTTGCTCGACTTGGCAGATAGGTTGCTTTTTGGTGCAATAAATGATATCCATATGGGCAGAACTGAAGGCAAAAGCTATTGACATAAATAAATATGTTTCATTAGATAGGCAACACACAGGCAGTCATTTTTGAATTTTAAATTAAAACTCATATTATGAATCAGAATGCACAGAACTGCATACAAAATGACCATCCCACCTTAACATTCTGAAATTTATACTGCATACATTTTGAATTCAGGTTTTAAATCAGTGAGACACTCTACCTATTGTGTGAGACCTGCATAAGTGGTCCTTTATATCGAAGGAAGGTTAAATTCACGTCATTCACAAGAGACAGGGCAGCTTTTAAATAGAAAATGCAGTGCTCCAAGAAATAGAAAATTGTATTACTGGTAATTAAATTACTTTTAAACTGATACACCAAAAACCACATTAGTGCGAGTTAGGTTACGAGCAATAATTAGTTTGGTTATATAGAATTTTTGATACTACGTAAGAATGTCTATTGTATAGCGATCTGTCCACTCGCGAATTTACGGAATTCAGAATTTGTCCAATACCGAATAACTAGTTTTATAGTGGCGCTCACAGGACAGGGCAGGATATTTCGTCCATTGAAGCAAAGCTTATAAAATAGAACTGTTTTTCGCAATAGATTTTTACATATTTATTGCACACGTTACTTATACAAGGTGTTGCGCGTTGATTGGTTCTGATCTAAAAACAGGACATTTCGCGACTTAGTTCAAAGATCCCATTACCTTTAACACCTGGTGTTAACGGTTCCTAACCATGTGACCTTAATAATAAGTTATAAATTGCACAATTTTACAAAAAGTTACGTAACATTTCTTTAGAAGATTCTTTTTATAAAGTGTGCAATTTCTTTTGAAAATAAAGAAATAGAATAAAATCTTCTTTAAAAAATGATCTTAACGTATAGGTACTCGTGATTATTTGTTATAATAGAGTGAAATTGCCGGACTCGACTTAAAGATTAGTGGGTGGCAACACTGGACATGTAGCATGCAAGCTGCGCATGCACTTATGCTATAGCATATCAAAGCATGTTCGTGCATGCAGCAGTAAGAAGAGGAATTAAATGATTTCGGAAATTCGAAAGAAGAAGTTGCATTCAAATTCAGAAGAATACGCCTTTGGAGAGAAGAAATGAAAGCCTTCTTTAATATGAACATAGATAATTGAAACAAAGGAATTAATGGTGGAAATTCGTCGTCTCTAAATATGGGCGCTACCAATTCAGGTTTGATAAACGTTCTTATCTACACAGATATGGATGAGTCGATTGTTGACAATGATTTAATGATTTCAAGTGATTTACAAGTATTAATTCCTGTATTATAACTTCAAATATCAAAATTGGCAATTTATTTTACTTGATAAGTTTACCTTTTCCTACCTACTGTTTTGATTTAACACAATGGTATTGAAGCGATTATTCTACTGACTGAAGTTTTGTTGAAAATTGTATGACCTTCATCTGAAAGAAATATTTTTCAAATCCAGTTGTATAAGTTGCAGAGGCAAGATAAATGGACGGAGTTAATGTAATAGAAATCAAATAAACGTCAAAACGAATCGAGAATTTACTTCTTTTTGAAATCGGTTGAAAACGTGCTTTTGTATGAATATCTTATCATCATACGTGTACCACACAAATGAATTATTAATGTTCTTATAAATAAATTTTGTTTTGTTTTCCTCATGTATTTTAATAATTTATGACGCTAGCATAAAAAATAATGCATTCCTTGTGGAGTAAAGGTACCTTTGGTTCATGGGAAACATTTCTCAAACTTTTTGTTTGATGTTTACAAAGCACTGTTTATTCAATGAATAAATTTAAAGGTGTTACATAACTTTGGTTTGTCATTTTTCATTCATCACTTTTCATTCTCATAAAAATCTGGCTATCTGTCAGTGAATCCTGATAAAATTTTAAAAGATTCGAAAGAGTTGCTCCAAAGACTGAAACTGAAACTAACTGAAAGAAGATTTGATGCAGTTTGGGTTTGAGCTTATCAATCTGTCGCCCTAAAACCGCCCATCTATAATTTCTTGTATACATATGAGAGAACCAGATTTTTTGTATATTTTATATCCCAAATAGTTTGTCTTTGCATGGAAAGTGATATAACATTAATGTTTTTATTTGTTAAGAGATTGGAATGGTAAAACTTTTATTGCATTACAACTTTTTAAATAGATATCTGAGAGCAAAAACATTTTGAATTAAACCTGTATATTATCTTAAAATTTCAACTCTGAATATAACCTACCTCTTAATCTCGCAACCTCCTATCCTATGTCGAACCGGTTGCCTGGAAGAGATGCTGCGTTCAAAGATAAGACCGCCCATTATGTAATGTCTACTTCCTGATAAGATATAGCCACGTAAAATTAGATACGGATGCAGCTAAAGATTCCTTTTTCGTAACTGTTCTGCATAAATGGGCCGGCTCGACCGGAGTGATACCACGGCTTCACAGAAAACCGGCGTAAAATGACGCTTGCGTCGTGTTTTGCCGCGTGAGTGAGGGTACCGGAGGCCCGATTCCCCATCCATTCCCCCCCCCCCATATGCCGGCAACGCATTTTGTAGCTTCTTTGGTGTTGCAAATGTCCATGGGCGACAGCATTTACTTTTCATCAGGTGATCTGTCAGCTCGTTTGCCGCCCTATGCCATAATAAAAAGAAACGTATTTGTAACATAACCATATAGGTAATTTAATTAACTACGTATCTCAAAATGTTTGACATTTTTCGTTGGAACCCTGGAAGCTTTTGGCACCTGGTACTGAACGACGAAAGAGTATCGATTCAACTCATGTCTCGCAATGACACCTAAAACAGAATATATCTATTAAAAGCAACCTAGCTTTATAACAATTTATAACAGTGTTTTCAGAAGTTATATGACTCTTATTTTCGGTCACATCTGATTCAAAAACCTTTTTCCTTTTTTAATTTTACTTCCTTTCTCATTTAGATGTAGATAAGACAAAACATTATTTGCATTTGTAACAAAAGTATGCATTTTATAATAGAATAGCTAATTTTCAGATATACGAGTAGTTACGGTAAAGCCCGTCACACACTTAGCTATAATATATACTAATATATTTATAGCTAGGCATATTACTATACATTTTCTATACAAATTTTCGAGTGACCGCATACTCAGCTATAATATATATTTCTATGACGTCACCAAGTTATACCGTAATATAAATAATTGCATATTACTATATGATGACCACCATATACATGAAGGCAAAATATATATTTTTCAGTGTGTGGTAGCTTGCTATATTATATATTGCTATATTATAGTACGGTATATTAATATATATTATAGCTAAGTCTGTGACGGGCTTTAATGTATCTTTCCACCGACTTCAGACCTTGTTACTCGAATTTACATATTCTCGAACTCATGTGCATTTATAATGTTTTAATCTAATACTAGAGTTAGGTTATCAAAAGATATCACTTTTATTTAATTAAAAATTAAAATAGAGCTTAATTACATGAGTATTTTTTCCTTTCATTTATTAAAATTAATTATACACTTGAAATATGGAAAAACAGCATACTATTATAATATTTACTTTAGAATCATTTTGATGTTATATTATTTTAGCTGTTACAGACAATTACAGCAACAGTAATTTAGATTACATTGTTTCTAAAGACATGCAATTTTATATTACTAATTACTTTTTTATCATTACTTTATTATCAAAAAATACATCCAAAAATATTATTACATATTTATCATCAACAAAAAAAACATAATATACGTTTGTACATTGAATTTTTCGACTATCGCAACCCCTAACTGCACCGGCTTACGGAAACTGTAAATCTCCCTTCTGCTGGAATTTATTAGCCATTACGGTTAAAGGGCTAACATTTGTAATTATTTTAGCCGAAAACGCATTACCGAAATTTTTATGAAAAATACCTTTATTATTTTTTTATGGCAACGTGAATTCATTTTTGTGATAAATTGGCTTAATATTATTTTTCTTACCCCTTCTGTGTGTATTTAATAACTATCTTTCCACTATTTTAAATACAAATGATATAAAACGCGTAAGTAGTTTTTTACTCTTGTACTAAAGACTACTGAAGATATTTTGATGAGACGCTATAGTAATTTATCTGACAGATTAACTTTACATTAAGACTTAAACTACAGTTTATATTATAAAAGATTATTTTTAATTTGGCGACATTAAAACTATAAAATAGTCGATAGAATTCCTGTGCATAATAGATTTATTTAGGAGTGGCTAGCAATTAATAAATTATAGAAAGTCGATATAAAAATTATACATTTTTAAAGAATGGACGACCTTGTAAAACAAAATAAAATAAACCCGTTAAAAACATCAAAGAAAATTCAAATTAATAACAGTACATTATTTCAAAGACGAAATACGACGAATCACATTCCGTAAATAAACAGAAACATGAAAAGGTACTGAATAAACAAAAAATATATATTTCAAGTAAATTCACTTATTTATTTATACGCTTCGAAAAACTAGAGTATTTTTTCACATTTATACTTGATAAGCTAGTTTATTTATTCAAGTCCCAATTTATTTCTAACAGTATATATGCCTTTTGGTTATCCGCTTAGAATAAATGAATAATATAAACATATGTATATACATATATATCGACGGTTGAAACTTGCAAGGCTATTTGGTCTTTTTTTTTTGTTGACGCAGGGTAAATCTTCATAGATACCCGACTCCTGGAGGGGGTGTCGTGTTATGTGAGATTACACTCACTAAAACCCCGTGGATGGCCGCCACAGCACGGAAAACGGAGAGGCTACGGGATCGCTTTCGCAGCACGTCCGCGGCCTCTCCCGTAAGGCTATTTGGTCTAAGTGCTATTTTTTTGACACATATTTGAAATCAGCTATTTCTGCTCCAATGCTCAAATCTAAATATGTATATAAATATATGTATTATACGTCAAAAAATGGCGCTTAGATCAAATATCCTTTCAACTGTCGATATCAGTGTATGTACACGAAATGTATGTAATATATTGGTATTACATTTAAAAATATTGAGCTTTTAAGAGCACACCTGGGCTTTTCATTAGTTACCTTCATTTTTTTCAAATAGCTACTGATTATTTATCGCGAAACTCGAATCAGTCAGCTTTACAGTTGCTTTAAAGTGAAGCCAAATGGTACACACTTTTTTCGATTCAGTTTTAAACAAAATACTATACACAGATACAATCCAAAGCCTTTTGCATTCGAAACAGAACAAATGGAACTCACAACTTCACTCGATCGAATCCCGCTGTTTATTCAGCTAACGAAAATCATTTACGACAGCCCATCTCTTCAGAACATTCTGGGGCTATTTGCATGTAGAATTCAAGCACAATGCAAGTGGAAAACAGAATGGATTGCCAATAGGAATCAGCGTCTGTCGACGAAACGAATCAGTGTGACAATGAAGCATGCTTGAGTTTATATGATAATTATTAAGAATTATTGGTTGTTGTTATAATACATATAAAGTAAAGTAACAGCCTGTACATATCCCACTGCTGGGCATAGGCTTCTTCTCCTATTAGGGAGAAGGTTATGGAGCTTAATTCACTACACTGCTCCACTGCGGATTGGTGGATATACATGTATCAGAATTTCTGCCGGCACATGCAGGTTTCCTCACGATGTTTTCTTTCACCGCCGACATGTATTTCAACACAAATTTAGGACATATGATAATACATATATGATAGCACATATCTTCAGGACATTCTGGGACTGTTTGCATGTAGAATTCGAAAACAATGCAAGTGGAAAACGGAATGGATTGCCAATAGGAATCAGCGTCTGTCGACGAAACGAATCGGTGTGACTAAAGCTTGAGTTTGATATGGGAATTATTAAGTTATTATTATAATATATGATGAATGAGATTAAGAGCCCGATTTTTAATCGGATGACAAGCTTCATATAACATGTTCTGCAACTGGATCATCAGATTAAAATCCGGACCCGACACGCGAAAAGTGGCGATGTGCTCTAATGAGTAAACTTATATAATTGTAATTAGACCTTATATGAATATACTCAAAATTATTACTTTGCTATTACTTATTGTGTTTCTGAATGAGCACATTGTCAGGAAAACGTAGTGATGAAACTTGCATGTTATACCGGCAGAGATTCTGACACGTGGACATCCTGACACTTGAGGGAACAGTAAATTGTAATAATTATATAAATTATTAAATAAAATATAGTTGTCAACACAGCATATTATATCATACAGGGGTTTTTAGAGTTTTGCCTGACTAAACACATATTACACACATAAAAATCGGACAAACATCGATATTAATAGATTAATCGATTCGTAAGCGTTACCGGTTATTCGAGGAGCGACACTAAACCGATTCACGCCTCATCTAACGATCGGGTCCAAAATTTATTATCTACTTCGCGAATCGTCATAAATTCACACAGATAGCCGTCGAACGCGCGTCGTAAACATTCGACGGGCTTATTCTGGTTACTATCGATTAAAATCGATATTTTACGATTCGGAATCATCGTATTCCATTACATTTCGAGTGCCCTAAAAGATTCTCCGTAACGGCGTCCTAATTCGCCGTAATGTTTTTTCGGTAGTTGCCGTTTTTTTAGGGTTCCGTAGTCAAAACGGAACCCTTATAGTTTCGCCATGTCCGTCTGTCTGTCTGTCTGTCTGTCT
>DVXP01002435.1:0-12748 GCA_018235645.1 Junonia grisea | reverse complement strand
ATGATCTTTTATCTTGATGCTTTTATTTAGGAATACATCATAGTAAAAATGATCCATTTTGTATATGGTACCAAATAAATTATCAAATATAACAATTATTTCAAATTAAAACAAACTATCCCACTACACCTCCCACAGTCAGATTCCTGTAAAACCTACAAGCTGATAATGGGCAAGCTGGACGAGTTAAGCCAGCTGTTCGCCACACGACGCGTGCTCCAGAGCCGTGTAGTCCGAGGGTCGTCTGAAACCGTGTCAGTGTGTGACAAGGTCGTGGCTACTGATGATGGCAGGAAGTTTGATACGGTGAAGGTGAAGGAATTATTTTAATAGTAATAGGAAGCATTTCATTTGGTAAAGAGTTAGAAAGTATCTACCTACTGTTTAGAATAAAACGTTTTGATTTAGAAAAAAATATACATTTTACATTTCATAAAAAATTTGATAATTAGGTATTTATATTTTTTTTTTGCAAAAAGTGTAAGTAAGTCAGCTTTGACTTTTCTTAACTTAGAAAATGGCATATACCCCGCGTATAGCCTACAGCAGATGAATTAGTACCTACCAGCATATAAAATTGGCTACCATATCGTGATGAACGCTGGATTTTAGACAAAAATTTATCTTTCTCATTGATAGGAAAAAATGCCTTTTCCCGTTTGTGGAATATCTGATCACGTTTAATATTTTCAATATAGGTAATTCATGCAAATCGAACAAGCGATCGAGTACGGACAGGCCAGTCTCCTGACAGACGTCAATTTAATGTAATACAAGCCCATCGTGTGGATATTGCACCATTGACTCAAGGGACAAAACATCTTGGTGATGGCAGGTGATTGCAGAATTATAAAAAATACCGAAATCGCGATTGGTGCGTCTACAATTTTCGAGGAGTTCCGTTGATTTCTTCAAGATCCTATCATCAGATCCAAATTTCCTGACAATGAGGAGTTTATCCTATCAAACAAATAGGAATTGTCATAATTGATCCAGCAAATTTGGAAAATAAAAAACATACCAACCGATTTGATAACCTACTCCTTTTTGAAGTCGGTTAATATAGGCGAAAAGTTACATAACTACTTAAAAATTTAAAAATACAATTTTTTACTAATATAAATCTCGTATTATTAATATTAATCTTTATCTATGTTTCGCTCTCTCTACAGCGGTTATTGTCACGGGTAGACTGAGGTGAAATATAATAGTGGGATATATACAGGCTGTTATTTTACTTTTTTTTTACTTTACTCATAAAATCAACATTTTGTAACAGTGCAGCTCATCGCAGTGGTCCTTCCGAAGCCGGATCTATGAGCGACGTCTTCGACTTGGACAATCCTTTGCATGTAAGATTTTTTTTAAATTATAAAATATTAATAAAGTCTCATCTAACCTCTAGCCTACCCAGGTAGTTCTCTAGCTCTTTCTTAACTCAAAATTCATTGATTTAAAAAAATATAAGTAATATGCATACGCATATACGACGCACAAATTTTTGCTGAAACAATGAGTCCTTAGCAATTCTAATCTACTATAAATCTAACAATTATGACGCGTAATTTTTATAGTTTCTGATATTTTTATTTAAATTGATTGATATTTAATTATTTTAAAATTACTAACTGGCTGTTATAAAAAAATATATTTTCATATTTATTCTCAGGTGTATGAACAAGCAAAACGTTTACAAGCATTACATGCAAGCAGTCAACGCAGCTCAAATCGCTCACCAGACAAATATTTGGACAAGTTGGACAAGTTGGACAAGTTTGACGAATCGCTGGACAAGTCTCAAGATAAGTCCCAGGATAAAAGTACCTCTGTGTGTGCACTATGTCGCAGTTATTGGCGGATTATAAGACAATACTTCAGACAATAAAAATTGTATTCGATTTTATTTATTATTATAATCATTTTGTTATTGATATTGTGATTATTGTGTTTTATTTTCTTTTTTAATAAAGTAGGTAACTATACAAATTATTTTTGTCCCTTTGTCTGTGCAAGATAAAAACTTACAAAACTTATTTATACAAGAGTACATTTCTATATCCACCAATCCGCAGTGGAGCAGCGTGGTGGATTAAGCTCCATACCTTCTCCCTAATAGGAGATGAGGCCTATGCCCAGCAGTGGGATATGTACAGGCTGTGTTACGTTACGTATATGGGCTGACCACACTCTTACAGAAAATCGCCATAAAATACTTAGAGGTGCCTAATAAAACTGCTTTTATACAGCGAAAGAGTTCAAAACATAAGCCTCTGAATTTCTAATTAACATTTATTTTATAATTTCTATTTGTAATGTTGCCAGCGTTTTGGGAACTTTACCTGCCTGCGATGTGCGATACGATGTGCGAGGCCTCGTGGCCGCGATCTCATGTATACGAAAATCGTATACCTCATGTATACGATTTTGTATAGAATGCCGTTTTTTGTAGTTATGTTATACATTTTTTCTCTTGTAAATATTAATTTTAAGTTAAGTTTCTTATTTTATTTTATTTTTTCTATTATTATTGTAAAATACTACCTCTAAACTTGTCATGTGAATAAATAATTTCTATTAGAATCAAATTAATTACGTATAAACAATCAAAACGTAAATAGTCGAATAATCCTCAATAACATGGTCAAGCGGTGGTTACGACGTATCGCATTTACGCAAGCAGGACTCATATTAATCATATTACTAGTAATTATTTATTAAAAATTAATACTATTAATTATATTGTTGCAGTGAATAATAACATCCATCTTCAGCTCTTTGATGATTTAATAGAGCCGAGATGTCCTAGTGGTGCAAACAAAATCTAAACCAAAGGTCGCGGGTTTAAACCCTTCTAGCACTGCTGAATTTTCAAGGGCAAAATTTTTGTTTAATTCGTGTTGTGCTGGGCGGTGAAGAAAAACATCATGAGTAAACGTGCACGTGCTGGAAGAAATTCTGACACATGTATCCAGCAACGTGCAGTGGAGAAGCGTGGATTAACTTTGCTCAGCAGTGGGAAAATTACAGGCTATATTGCAGCTTATAACTTTACATCTCGATGATATAATATAATTAAGTATATAATGTTATGGAATAAAATCTAGCCTGCTAGGCAGTCTTAAGAAGGTACAGGAAGTAATTTTCTGAAATATTTTTTCTTAACTACAGTTTTTTAAACTTTAACTCTAATAATTGATTTTACATATTAAAACAACTTAAGTTTTTTTTGTGATCGACTCTATTGGACTTTATAGGTACATCAAAGCATAACAAACAAACTCATTGACTTTTATAATATTATTAAATTTTAATTTTGTATGCGGTATAAAGTTAAAGGAAAGAAGGAAAATAAACAACATTGAATGCGCGTACGCATTGTACCTCGTGGGTAAATTAATAATATTACTTGAAACTAATCATAAACACAATGATTGTTTACGTATTACTATGATTCATTTCATAGGAACAACATTTACAGTGATAGAGCACCATTGACATTTTAGGCAACATCCATTGAGATGCTTTGACGTCACATTTAATGGATATTTTACTGTAAATACGTAATAAGCTTCATTAGACATGCCGGCTAAATTATTCAAAACTTCGATTTCAATAATTTTTCTTTTCACCACTTTATTGACTCTTTGTATTTTTTTTTCCAAAGATTAATTGTCACTAATAAATTAATGAAACGGTAGTTTATATCCCATATTTTCATTCACTCGAAACAATATCTTGTAGCACAAATAAAAGGGAAAATCCAAAAACTATTGCAAGTTTCTACAGAACCCTCGTAGCTCTAGTTATCCTCGAGCTCTTACTGTGTTAGTTATTTAAGTACTGATGAAACTTTTCAAATAAAAAGATCGACTTATCTAGCTAACACTAGAATTCCTACAAACCTAGACACTAGAATTTATATTAGAGTAAATACATACATAATGATTTAATAAATAATAGAAAAAAGTATAATATTGAACTTATGACATTGACATTAACAAAAAAAAGTTGATTAGGGTTCAGTACTAAAACGCGTGTCGCCCTCCGACCGGGTTAAGTTGGTTCCGTGTTGACACCGACACGGATTCCCGATGTTTTGCCATTATACTCTAACATTTAACCCATTTTTCAACAATTTCACCCGAAAAAAAATCACAGTTTCCCCACAACTTTGACAGATGCGACACACAAAACGACCCTCGCGTTTTTTAATGTTTTTTTTTATCTTTAATAAAATGCGATTTTATGTTTTTTTTCCTGGAATCCAAAGCTGACAGTTGACGCGAACATAATCTTTAATTAAGAGTAGTTTTGGCGGGAATTTTTCGTTTTGGGGTCCGACGGTGTTTTTTTGTGATTTATTTGTTTATAATTTTATGGAATAATGGATTCTACACGCGCGTGAGTACAATGTAAGCATTTGTGATTGATTAAAATTTATATATTTATTAACTGGATATATGTATTGAATCGTACATTATTATACATTTATCCGCATCTTAAATTAAATAAAGAACATATTATGTATCAACTTAGTGTTTTATACATAGGTATGTCTATGAACGTAAATATTTTTGTGCACTGTATGAAAAAAGTTGTCAGTGTTCAAGTAAAAATGTATGATGGATTGTTTCCTTCGTATTATAACTTAGATTTTTAAAAATCAGTTTTCCTTTAAAAACTGTTTTTTATTATTAGTAGTTTATTATTCTACTTAATAAATTTTACTCTAACATTCTCAATTCCCATAAACAAATTAGATGAATATTCGTAATTTCGTATTATGTTTCGTCGAATGTTAGTATTCTTCTACATCAACGATGTACTTCCTATATTATTATTTCACAAAATCTTCTGAGTATTAAATCGTTATATTTTTCAAGTTATACAATTGGTCTATATAAGGATTTTCAGTAAAATTGTACATCTAGTAGTATATTGGATAAGGTAAAAATAAATTACAACTCATTTTGTATATTTAATTTATTGAATACGGTAGAAATGTTTCGTAGTAATGGAAAACAAATACATAACAAACAGACGGATCTAGGAACATATACCGACCGCGACGCATTACTTATCACTTCACTTCAAACCTTTAGAAATCAGCTAAAACTTAACTTAGATTTTATTATAATCCTGGTCAGAAACAGCTACACTTAGAAGAATTTTTTGACATTTATTTTAATTATTAATAAATTTAAAATACAATTCAAATAATATAATATATTAATTAGTCGTGGTTTGTACGAATATATTTCTCCCTTCGACAGATGGGATTGTAAAAAAAAACAACTTTTTTTAGAAGCGATAAGCAATGGCCGCGGCTTAAGACTAGGCTTCTCCTAAAGCCAATATAATTCTCTTTATTTTTTAAATATAATTTCAACCAACGTGGACGTCAAGCTATATCGTAGGAATTCAATATAATTATGTGTATATTATTACCGAAAATCTTCTATCATACTTGTATTTTATTCAAAAATATTTGTGTGTCGCAATTCACCATTATTTTTTTAACGGCAACACCAGAACATTTATTTATTAGGCCGAAGACATCCACATCGGCAAAATTAAAAATATATAAAAATAATTTGACTAGAAATAACACAGTTCTCATAAAAATTGAAAAAATATTACCATTTTTTATATACAGTCGCATGAAAAGCAAACTTTAAAGACTAGAATGTTCTTAGAAATAAATAATAATAAAAAAATTAGTCTAATTTTTGGAATGACATTTAAGGAACTCATTTTTCGTTTATGTCAACATTAATTTACACTTTTTTATAATAATTAACTTCGGTTTTAAATTAATATTGACATAAAATGTAGTAAGCATTTATTGCGTGACACAAAAAGTGCTGAAAATAAAATAAACCTTTTACACATAATTTATAAATTATTTTACAAGGAAAATTAAATCTGTGTATTTTTAAACAAAATGCTTTTAGGAAATCGGTAAAAAAGTCATACACATTTGTTTTAAAATTAAAATAGGTAATTTTTGCTCCGAAGTTACGTTTCACCAATTAATACAATAAACCTCGTGAACTCGAATTATTTCCTCTGTCTAATAAAAATATACCATCATTTACATACTATATAATATAACTCTTTATTTAATAAAGTATATTTTTATTAAACAATTCGCTTATAAACGAAAAATTGTAATTTGATATTAGAAATAAAAAAAGGGTAAATTTTTTGTGTGATCAAAAATATGCTCAGTCCAGCACACTATGTTAATGACATCTCGATTTGACATTTCTCTACGACGCCGACGTCAACCAAATCGGAGTCGAAGTTGTCATTGGCTGACCAACATGCTGGACTGTGTTAAGAAACACACTAAATAATCTATTTAACTGAGATTATGTCCATTGCTGGTAAAATTTTGACAGAAACTTTGCATTACTCCAAACAAGTTACGTCAAAATTTGACAACTAATGACAACCCACAGATGACATGACATGACAATACCACAGATTATAAACCAAATTAAAACTGACCATAGACATTTTTTGACAGAAGAGCCTTTTATCGGTAAACGGATTAAATAAAAAAAGAAAAAATGCGACTGTACAACTGTTTACAAGCATTGTACCCGAGCGACGACTATGTCTACTGCTGTAGTCACACCTGTATTTCAACTAACCTTAAAATTAATTTGTACTGTATCTTGTATCACGCCGTTGTGATGCTGGCCTAACTTTGTACTGACGATTACATCTATATAAAGTAATTATTGGTCTATCCCTTCACTCGTGTACAACGCTGCGCGAAAAGCAAGTCTGAACACAGTATTATTCCACTACAATCATAAACGATCAATACGAACTATTTAAACTCCGGTAACAGTAAAAATTCGCGTCATTTCCCCTTTTTATTATTAAAAACGCACGCCTATAGGAATTTAAATAGATGTTGAGATCGAGCACGCGTACATTTTTTATTAATTTTCGTTATTATTTAAAACGTTATTAATATAATTTGTTGTACCGCGCGCGCGCGTTCCGGCTCCCGGGCGGGTTTGGGTTTGAGAGGGAAGACTACTGGAAGAGTTCAACGTAAGAGGAACTTCAGGTGATGAGGAACTAAGTTAGGAACTGTTAAACTAAGCGACGAGATGTCGTAACTCATCGGTTAAGTAGTAATATATCTGTTACATTAGCTTTACCCTGATATTCATCACAATTGTCGTATCGTCAGGTAGCCTATCCCGGCCGGGAGCCGCTCCGCGCGCGTCCTCTAGTGTTCATTAAATTACATCTTAATTAAATACATAGGAACTTTCTTTAGAAGCTGCATGGTTTATACAAGCTAACCTCCACAATGATCTACCGAATTATTTAAATAAACCTGTCATCAAATAAGGTTTTTATATCAATATAATATAATAATAATTTTTTTGTCTGTCTCATTTATCTTTAGTGTCCGTTTTCGTGTTTAGAAGAATTAATGTTGTTACTAAAAACTCCTTAACATAATTCTTCTATATTTCAATAATAATTTTCAATATTTTATTAATAATTATTACAGTATTTGTACTCTTGTTCTCATTCTTATTAATTAATTTGTACTCTGTTGTATATTACTAATTAGGTACTATAGGTATTATTATCCTTCGTCTGTTTTGTATAAAAATAAAGTTAATGATTTTGTGTTACAAAACTTAACTCTACTTACGTATTAGGTACCTTATAAGTTTTGTACTTATGAAATATTTTCAATTGTATAAAATATTGTGTAAATTGGCTGTATTCACATTTGATGAATTGATTAACTATTTGCATTGTTTATTATAATTAATCAGGTATTTATTATCTGGAATGGATGTTGACACTAAAGATAAACAAGACACGCTCCGCTGTAACACATTAATTTATAAATTACTAGAAATAAATATAAAACGTAAAGCTCGGCCGGCGACCGGGCGGAGCGGGGCTCAGCCGCCGCCCGCCGTAACAAGGACCCGTATGACCGATGTGTTGCACAACATGCGCCGGCCGAGCTCGCGACCACATACCTAATCTCATTTATACTAATTACGTTTAATGTTGATCACTGCCCAATAGTACGTATCTTTGTGCTTAAGTCTCTCCTAGACAACAATAAATAGATCGAGCCGACGCGAGCGGTCTCCGTCCGCGGCGCGACGTTTGTACTCCGGTGTAACTTCAAAATATATTATACAACAACAGCTTAGAAACCTAAGTGAGGTAGAGCGGTCACATCACGCTCAGTGATCAACATCGCACCGGCACTACGACGCTACGTGAGCACGCACTCACGGATAAAATACGTATCGTTTAAATAATAATAACTAAGCCTAGGGTGTATTTCTTCTCCCGATCGAAATCGACGTTTCAAAAACTCGTCTCGGACCGACCCAACGTCGAGGAGATAATAAATTAACCGATTCATAAGCGGCAACGTTTCATATATCACCCGTGAATATAATTCTCAATATACGAAGTTAGACTCTGTCAAAAAAAAAGAGGGCGGGGGCCGCCGCACGGCGGGGCGCTCGGGCGGCGGCCGGGTCAGCTCCTCGGGAACGATCACGTCTTATCTCTCGGCGATCGCTCGAAGGCACACAGCGTTAAATGTAGTCAGTACGGCGATCGAGCGCGTCCACGGGCGGTGTCGTCGACGGCCGCGGACGCGCGCGGGTCGGGAGCCGAGCCCGGCGGCGCGGCTAGGCGGGCGTCAGCGTCAGCGTCACCGTGGCGCGGCGCGTGGCGCGGCGCCGCACCGGCAGGAACACCAGCGCCGGCAGCAGGCTCAGCGCGCCGCCCGCCTCCTCCAGCACGAACGGCTGCATCGTCAGCGGAGCCCGCGGCGCTCGGGGCACGGCCAGCAGCGCGCCCGCGCCGCCGTGGCTCGCGCGCACGTGCGCCTCCAGCGCCGCGAACCCTTCCGCGCGGAACTCGCAGCGCGAACACGAGTACGCGTCCATCTCGCCCTCTACCTCGCTGCCGATCTCGCCGCTCTCACTCGGCTCCTCGTTGGTGACCTCCCCCTCCGGCTCGACGTTTTCCGCTTGCTCGTTGGCGCGCTGTATGTGAGCGCGCTCGTGAGCGAACAGGAAGGCGAGGACCTCAGTGGTGAAGGGGCAGTAGGCGCAGGCGTAGGGCTTATCGCGAGCGAGCAGATCCAGCGGACGCGGAGGCATCGGTGGCGGTGGCGGCGGCCGCGTGGGAGGCGCGTGCTCCGCCAGCAGGTGCGCCCGCAGCGCCCGCGGGCCGCGGAAGCGCCGCGAGCACAGCGGGCAGGGCTCGGCCGGCGACGCGTTGGCCGGAGAGGGCGGCGCGGGGATGCCGTGTGTGTTGTGTTTGTGCACTCGCAGGAAATACTTGCTGCACAACTCCTTATGGCAAATGTCGCAGGTCACGCCGCCCAGCTGCGTTCCACTCTCTAATGAAATACCGTGCATACGCTGCATATGTGTTCGCATAAAATATTTGTTGCACAGTTCCTTATTGCAAATTTCGCAAAAACTAGATCCAGCTCCTCCGGATCGCCGTTCGTCCTGCGGTGGTGGTGAGGAGGAGGGCGGTCGCGGCGTCTCGTTCGGCTCCTCGGCGAGGCGCTCCGCTGCGAGCTCGTTCAGTTGCGATATCATCGTCTGCAACTTGCGCAGCTCCTCACTGGCGGAGCCGGGGGACGCCGCTCCGCGTTCCTCCACGATCAAATTTAGCGGACTAGTTTGTCCTTCTCGTAACACTGCTTCGAACTCCTCTCGATCTTCTCGTTCTCTCTTTACTTCAAGAGGTTCTTCTGCGTCATAGGGAGGTGGCAGTGAGAGCACTCTGGGCGGAGTGGGCGCAGATGGTGAGGACGAGTGCGGGGTGGCGGTCGGTGGAGTCACCGCCGCCGGCGACCGTTCCGCGATGGGTGACCGTTGCACGGGAACGCCGTGCCTTCGCTCGCGATGTGTTCTCAAAAAATATTTATTACAGTACTCCTTGCAACATATTTCACAGAAGGCTTCCGGATTCGTAACTCCGAGGCGCCGTAGAACGTCTGGCTGGAAGGCTGCCTCGCGGGCGCGTCTCGCCGAGTCTGGAGACAGTCGTCGCGGTGTTCCCCCGGACTCCTCGTCAGAAGCGCGTCGAGGAGGTGACGGCTGAGGTTGGGGTGGTATACCAGGATGCTGCGGCTGCTCGCCATCGTAGATACCATGTTTGTTTGCCCGGTGGGTCTTCAGGAAGTATTTATTGCAGAACTCCTTGCAGCACAGGTCACAATAGGCCTCCGGGTTGAAGATGCGCGGAGGGTCATGGCGGGGCAGCAGTCGGAACGCGGCGAGGGGATCGAAAGCGGGCAGTGTGAGTTCTCCGAACGCGAACGCGCTCTTGTAGATGTCGGCCATCTTGGCGTGCAGGTCGAGCGGCGGCGGGTGCGCGCGCGCCGGGGCAGCCTGCTTGCGGCGCTTGCGGCCGGGGCTGCCGCCGCCTTCGCCCTCGCCACCAGCGGCGCCTCCGCCCCCGCTCGCACAGTCGCGCTCGCGCTTTACCGCCGGCGCCACCGACATCGCGTCACCGCCGCATCTGAAATTGAAAGACATATTTGGTTGGATTGAGATCAAATACCAATATCAAAAGTGGGGAATTCAGATTAACATGGAGGAAAGAAGAAATTACATTGACCATTGTTTTACGAGTAAGCTTTACATCAACGTCGCATCTTGAAAATGGACGATGTCTACCTATTGTGATTACACTTATTTAACAGTTTTAAGACGTATTTTAAAATTTATGCATATGGTCATCATTAATCATTAAAATTTAATAATAAAAAAAGTAGTTTCTTCATTAGTTTGTTTAATTTACAATTTGAAAAATTAGACAGATAAAGTCTGAAACAAAAAATATTTTAGAACATGTGTCGTCGCATTTGCCTTTATCCCTTTAAAGTATATTGAATTGTAATTCAAAGAAACCAATTAAAGAAAGTTGCAAGGTTTCAGAGATGCTGGTAAAAGAGCAGTTCTTAACACATATGGATTTTTTTACGGAATGAATAAATTTTCTAAACTTTTAGGTTACCATTTAGACATTGTAGAGCTACAATATTGTTAGTATTATAATAATTCAATATGATAAGCCATTATAATTCAAGCTTCCTAGTGGCCATCATATTTACCTATGTTAGGAGTATGTAAAAAAAAGATCCAGCTTTTATTAAATAGAAATACCAGGCATTAACAGGCTCCTAAGATATAAATATAATATGTTAATGGACTTTTTGAGTTCGGAAACCACAAATTGAAACATTTAAAAAGAAAATTATTAGTCGATAGAAGTTAAAATATATACATACTCTATGTAAAGTCGTTATGAAATAGTTATTTATAATAAATAAAGGTTACCTAACTTTGTAAAAAAAAGTAATTGAAAACAAACTGCTGTATTTTTTTTGTAATCATTGAATTGCCAAGGGTATAAAGCAAATATTCATTGTAACAAATATAATGACTTATTTTATTTAATTCATATAATATTGGTCGACTTACTATCTATTCAAAATGAAATAAACCGAAGGACTAATATTTTAGAAGTTTTTTAATGTAGAGTTAAGTTATTTTTATTATAAGTGTTATCGTATTTTTTAAATTTAAATACAATTCGAAATATCAGAATATTATATTTTTACATATTTCAGTTATGATAATTGTTTTACGCTATTAATAATTGTGAGATTTAAGTGCAAATCCAGTAACAAAATTACAGTATTACAGTAACAAAATTTTTGTTAAAAAAATAATATAACTTTTTAAAGACTTAAATACTAGATAGGATAAACTTATTATCCATTAACTATTGATCTGTAACAATTTTGTTGAAGTAAATATTACGATTTTTTTTTAATTAAACTATGGAGGTATAATATTTTAAATATTGAAATAATTAATAATTATAAAGAAGATTCCAATAAGAATACCTTTCATCACTTCTAAACTCGATTTCGTCTTTCATTTGTCACTGTCTTATCACCATCATCAAAATAATTCAAAAACAAAAGGAATTTTTTTAGCACCAATCACAAACGTTCGATTTTTGAACTGACCATTGACAGCGATTCGAAATTCAAATTCTCGCACGTGCTGCCGTATGCGCGTGCGCCCAAAACTGTCGTATTTTAAGTAAAAACTCGTGCGATGTACTTTTTTTGTGGAAAATGGCAAAAATCTCACCCCACCCAAGCACCCCATGGTTCGATAGTTTGATCAGCGGCCGGTGCATTACGTTAAGCTGGGGCTACATGTTACCGTTTATTTGTTATGGGTAAAAGTCGATAAAATATTAAAAATAAGAATTGTTTTTGATAGATGGTTTAATTTTGGGTTGTTTAATTAAAGTTAATTTATGTATGGAATTGGATATGTAGGATCTTTTCGCATTTTTTATAAATACATTTTGTTGGCCATTCAAATAAATGTAAAATACGTTTTTTTTTGTTAAGTTTTAATTACGGTATTTTAATTAACATTAGTTTCTTTATGAAAAATAGGACACGTAGTGTCATTTCTATAAGTTGCTATATTGTCATTGCTTTCTAATAAAGTACGCTTGCAAGTTACTAAAATATCGCACCCCCGGTGCGACACTGTCACTTTTGCAAAAAAATAAAAAATGAGTTAAGTATGTAATAATTATCCTAGATAACCCCTTTACTTGGTGCCATGAAATAAAACTTATTAAACTATTTGTTCTTGTGTTCTATTTAAATCAGTGTGAC
>DVXP01002434.1:0-12754 GCA_018235645.1 Junonia grisea | reverse complement strand
ATATTTATTAATATAGATTGCTTCTAAAAGACCGAATCTATGCGGATGGCAGTAGATTTATCATTATTTTTGATACAGTCAAATAGCCCATTGTGCTCTGTGCGTTTTTTTGGTTCAGATTGCTTAGTTTAATTTATTACATTTACATACATTTTAAATTACGATTTGACCTCAGGGTACACAGTCATACAGAATCTTATCATTGGATCTATGATATGTCGGATTACAAGGAACTATTTTATAGAAAAATCCGGACTGTAGGGGGTTTTAGGGAGTACTCTATAATCCGACAAATTCGGTAGTCCGACACCGTCTTGCAAAATGTTTGTCGGATTACCGGAGTTCCTGTGTATATGTATATACCTACAGATATGTAAACTTCGTATCTGGATCAGACTTTGATTAATGTTTAATTGTTTGTATTAAATCGGAATACGTCGAGCGCAGACATTCGTAGTGACAACTGTACAATAAAACAAATTATATTACGAATTTTAAGTCACTGGCACATTTTTTTATTAAATCCAATGCATTATCGTAGGTACTCGTTTGTTTAGTAAAAATATATATACTGAAATTCAACAACATGGCTGACACTGTCGAGTTATATTTTGCACATTTGAATATGCAGCTATTTCTCGTGACATAAATAAAATTTGTCAGCTACGACTACGATATAACGACTCTCGTTTAAGTTTTTGGAAAATTTGCAAGCCAATTATTGGAAATGTTAAAATTGACAATAACACCCGGGTTTTAGCGGAACAAACGTCATGTATTAATTTTAATGAAATGAAAATAAATACCTTATTTTGTTATAATGACTGTTAAAAAATGTATGTCAATTACATCATCGTCAACGTTAAGCTTAATACTGCTAAATTACTAACCTAACATTCTCATATCTCTGGATATAGATTTTGTGGAATTGTTCCTGTCGTGGCTGGCTGGCGATGTCCGCTTTCATCTCCATGGCAACGTGACGCGGTAGCACAGAGAGCAGTAATCGTTCCTGTACAGAATACAAAAGAATAATACGTTTTAGCGGATTAAATTTTAACATGGGCTTTGAGGGAAGCGGACGTAAGGATTTGTTTCTGAAATGTGAGAGTACATTGTGTAACACCGGTGAGGTCCACGCACACGAGAGCTGGGAAGGGAATTTATTTTCAACAATATAACATATCGTTTTCTGACGTGGCTTTGACGCGCTACAAAATGAAACCGTTCCGAGCAATAAATAATTTAGATAGTAGGCATCAATCGAAGCATTTGTCAGCGTGGTAACGTTTTTATTTTTTGATGCACAAAATTTTGGTAAATAAACATTCTAATATATCGACGGTTAAGAATCAATAGTGTCTAACTCAAAAAATTACCTTAGAGAAAAAAAAACATTTCTTCGCTTTATGAAATAAGTTTACAGAAATGTTTAAATCGATAAAAATGGTAAATAAATGGTATAATACTGTAAATATTGAGATGGCTGCTTGCACAACATATGCAAAATTGAACTTTAAAGTATTACGTTAAAAAAGTGAAATCAGCCAAAATTAAGATAGACACTATTGATTCTTAACCGTCGATATAGTATCTGTCTTGTGGCAAAAATCATATATGTAACCACAAAATATATGTCCATTTAATCGGCAATCATACGTCCAACTGTTGAAAAATTAGTGGTCCTGTCAGAAATGAAACTGACGCAATCCTGTATTAATCTTTAAACGCAGCAGGAGAAAATCAGGAAATACATCAAGTCAGATAACCCGGGTACGTTGAAAGGATGTTTGAAGATAAGGCATCCAAAGGAATTAAGAACTGGAACCTACTGCAGTAGAGACTACGAGGGAAACCTTATAAGAGATGGCTGGACTGTATTGAAGAAGATTTTCGAGACGTAGGAAAAGATATCAACTGTAAAAAGAAAGCCAAGGATCGAAGCGAAGAATCGACAGATACCAAGCTATTGTAGAAGTCACCAAGACCTAGAAAGGATTGTAAGTAACGTAGTAAGTGATGAAGTAGTAAACGTAGTAAGTAAGTGACGAAGACGTAAGTAAGACGAAAAGTCAAAAGTGAAAATTTTCTTGTATTTATAGATTCAAAAGTACAACGAACTTTTGATTTGATTGTTCTAACTTCGTAAATTATTCATTAACAATTCATACAATTCAAGTCTTGGTCTAATAATAAGTCGTACCCAGGGGCATATTCCAAAATCATACGCCTCCAGATGTAATTGGAAAAGTCTTCAATGTTTTAACCTTAGCATAAGTAAGATTTTTCCTAAAATGTTAATAAGCCTATAGCGTCGTGACAATCAAGTTAAAATTTCTATTTCGACTAAGTTCTAGTAGCTTAAAATTATTGTAATTTGTTTTTAAAACGTCAACGTATTTGTAGGTACTATTTTAAAAGTAATAAAGAATAAAAATAATTGCTATACATGTATATGTTACGCAGCTGTCTAACGTCAGGGTTAGGAAGCGTGGATGACTTTCACCGCCCTAAGGAGAACTTTTTGTTTATGAAAGCTTGATAGGCAAGAGTATTTGTGAAAAGTTATCTAATTTATAAAATTTTAATAAAAATATTCATAAAATAGTGGTGAAACAAACAGCTTCACGCATGTAATGTTAAGTAACCGCCGTCACCCAGGCAACTTTAGAGGCACCCTAGATGAGTCAGCTTTAAGGAAAAAGGCAGACTTGGAGAAGAATGGGTGAAAGAATTAAGCTTTCGACTCTTTCACTCAACGTATGAAACGTACGAAACCTTCGTTACAGAAAATAGTTATAATGGTACTGAAATATCAATTTTTAGTAAAACAAGTTATAACAATGATGTAAAAAAAATCTCACAATATTTTATTTCATTTGGGCAAGAACGCACCAATTATTTAAAAAAAAAATGTAACAATTAAACTCGAAATATTTATTTCGAGTTTGAAATAATATATATTCTCTTTGAAGTCACTCAACCACATATTATACCTAAACAATTCAAGCTCTTATATTGGATTGAGCCCATTTTTGTACGAAAATAATTATACATACACTGAAATCGTGAATATATTCGCAATATTATTTAGTAAATCGGCTATTTGAAGTAAAGTATGGATATGATAGACTAAATACGATCGACATGCCTGTCATTCAACCGTAAATGGAACGTAAATATTTTATTTTATGTCTGCTCCACCACAGCATTAGCCTAAAGACGTGTTACTGGTGTAAATGAGACACATCCGAATCGGATTAGTTTACGACATTGAATATTTCTTAAAATGTAAAAAAATTAAAGGATTTCTGCCTAAATACTCGACGAAGGAACTATTTTTATAAAAAATGCCTTCTATCTATCTAATACAAAAAAAAAATAATAGAAGATAGCGAAGAAGCGTGCGTGTGTATCAATGAGTATTTTCTGGTTGATATAATTTCAAGTCAATTCAAATCAGAAGCAATCAATGAACACAACAACAAATTTTTCAATCCGTAAAAATAAAATTTGAAAATTTTCACTATTTTATTACAATAAAAATACTAAAGCTACATTTATCGTTCGTATTCAGTGAGTCTTTACAACACAAACGAGCATGAGGAACGAATATGCACGACTGACTTCCAGTTTTAACATTAACGAGTGGCTAATCGCTCGCATCCGCCATTCGAGCCCGGGAGACAGACATAATCCAGTGGCCATAAACGACGTATACCGTGAATTTGTGACGATTTAATGAGACGCTTTCGACACACAACTAACAGCCATTATATTTTTACATAACAGACCCAGCGCGTTAAAATTGCAATGAACTCATAATTACATAGAACTTTTTCTATATATTAAAAACGAAAAATTCTACGTGTGCTCCAAAAATGTAAGCGGCATTCTGAAATTCGCTTCGTCTAAAATAAAAACAAAACATCTGTTGTGGAACCACATGACATTTCGCTGAAATGTAAAAAAAGAGTTTTACAGTTTTGATTGAGTTGGTAACAATGAAAAATGGCTTAAATTGACTTGGAAATATAAACATTGAAATTTTGCTAGTTTCATCGTAAAGTTTGTTTTTTGGGTATTGCATAATTTAAAAATCTATACAGAATGTTTACATAATACCTAATATTCATACTGCAGGCCTCGACAACTGATAGATAAGGCGGTTTTTATTCTAATGGTACTTTAATTAACAATAATTACATTCTCATTGAATGAATAAAAAGGAGAGTATAGTAACTAATAAGTATAATATACAAACATGTAACTGTATTAAAAAAACTGACTGACATGTATACAATGCCTAGGCATTGTATACATGTCAGTCAGTTTTTTTTTGCCGGATTATACACATTGCCTATAACATATACATCGTGTGAATTATAAAGTAAAAGTCCTTCGTGAGATATATCATGCATATACGTACAAAGTTGGCAACATTTTAGCCGTCTTTACCATCTTTTTTACCACATCAAATAAAACTATTTTATGAAAGTAAAATAGTCAATCTCTCTCGTAACAGTCATATAAGTATGTTCTAAAAAGTACTTGAAATAATATTAAATAAACTTTATAAAAAATATTGCACCCCCCTCCCCCATATTGGGATTGGGCTCACCTATCCAAACCAAATAGACATGTTTAGGCTTTGTTTGTGTGAAGTTTGCACAAGCGGCTCTTAATTTATTATGTTTTTTGTAATAAATAAATTCAATAAATGGCGGAACATTTTGTTAATGAGGGTTTTGTTGCCAAATTGAAACTTTTTATTATACATGTAGCATAGCACGTACCGGGACGCTAGTTTAATAATAAATTTAACAAGAACTACGATTTTTTTTATTTTTCTCTTTTTCATTGCTTGTGAATAAGTATCTGTATTATTAAAAATTTGTATATTTCAATTCCACTTCATTATTGCGGTAAAAGGGGAATTTATAAGTTAAAAGATATAAAGGGGATTAGATCATTGGAATGTACAACCAAGCATGTAGATAAAGAATAAAAACAATGTCGGTTCGAATTTGTACACACAAATATATTTTTCTTTCGAACCATTAGTTGATTACAAAAAGATCAAAGTAGTACCTTTTTCTTCGATAAATCGATGTTGGAAAATGTGATTGGAGGTGGAGTTGGAGAGAAAAAATTAGTGAGCGCAAATCGAACTAGTACGCCGATGTTCATAGATTGACATGACTACAATTGGTGGGTTTGTAATTTTGACATTTCTTCCTTTTGAAAGATTGAAGATGGTTGGAGACTTTCTAACACCTGGGATCCACTTATTAAAAAAATTCAAAACCTTAAAAATTTAAAAAATCCCAAATCCAACAAACTGCAAGACCTAAAGATACAGTTAGTGCCTTCTGCGTGCAACCGGAACGTTCCTCAAGATACCAACAAAGAAATCGTTGGCGGTATTTTGTAAATAATATTTCTCCCATACTTCAAATAGACAAATGTCACTTCAGTCTAACCGTGACCGGAACGTTCGTGACGTTGTAAAGTGCTCGAAACGTCGGGATGATAAAAATAAAAATAATTAATATACGCGATTTAAATCCGTTTAAAGTAGTTATATTTCTATGAGTAGATAATAATCGCGAAAGTTTAAGACAGTGTTAAGATTTGATTTGACATCAGGTAGGATAAAAATAACGATTTTGTAAACGGCTACCTTGATGCGGGATGTAGAGACTAATTTTAGCAAGTAGCTTAGGTGTATCAATATATCCATGCAATAATTTGAATAAAAAAAAGAAAATCGGTAGCTTCACTTCTATACAGAGTCTTAGGTGGATCGATGTCAACCTTGAACCGGATGATAGATTGGACTAAAAGGAACAAAACAAACGCAACTTGTCTTATACAAGTTACACCGTTTTTGAGTTATTCAGGTAAAATTTTCAAAAATACCGGTGTTTAATAAGAAAAATTAAATAAAAAAATAATTGAACATTTCTGTGTTATAACTTTATTTTTATTTTATTCAAGGATAACTAATATTATTGACAAAATAGTTATTTTAATCCTAAACCCTTTCAAAGTATTAAAAGTAAATTTTCAAAGTTGATGTAGTGATTTTTACTTGCACTAATATCAAATTTCAAACCTCAATAACAGCAATAAAAATGATTCCTCAAAAATTCCAACTACTGTAAAAACTTATTAGTTTAATCCTCTTTTTAATAGTGTATGAAACTTTGTTAGTTAATAATAGTTGTTTTGAAAAAAAGAACATATTAGTGGTTATAGTCGCAATAATACGTAGATTTTCATATTTCTTTTATTTTTACGAAACATTTTTTTATGTTAGTTATTAATTTCAATTATAATTGATGTTCATAAGGTCCATCACCATTTCGGATCTAGATTGTGTTATTTTGCCTATCTCTTTAGTCATAACATGCAACCGGATCTAAAAATCTAAATATCTGTACTTTTGAAAATTTTACAAGCACTTGAGAAAACTCAAAAACGGTGTAACTTTTGTATAAGGCAAGGTGCGTTTATTTCGTTCCTGATAGGTCATTCTATTATACGGTTCAAGGTTGACATCAACCCACCAAAGACCATATTTAAGATTTATGCTCAAATTTTATCTCAGTATCCGCAATAGATCAACTATTACAAACAATTAGGGGTAAAAATTGGGTCTAAATGGTTTGAATAGTGCGGCCTGTTGCTGGAACTTGGCCTACATTCTACCGTGTCTCCTTCAGTTGGCAAATTTTATCATTATTAGAGTTTAGCTCTATTGCAACTGTGACTAATTATTTTTTTACTAACTAAATCAAACCAATTACGACTTGGAAAATTTGATATGCTAAAATTAAAAACACTTTGTATGTATTTAGTTATATATATATGTATATATGTACATATAGTAACTATATACTATAATATAGAGTGAGTTCCGGCTCACAATGTATTTTTATGGTAAGCATAAGCTGCTTCACATACAGGATTAATTCAATGAAGGGAATTCCATTCCATTCCATCCAAACGGTTTAAACTATGTCGGCTCGTGGGGAGTTTCTGAATGGTCAAGTGTAAATGTCGTCATAGTGAGACTAAGAATATAAATAAAACAGTATGCTGAAAGTTTTGCCCATGGGTGATTAAATGCATATTATACATAGTTTGGTGCAAATAAAATGGGCTATTGTTGAATATGTCGACGACGGAACAACAGTGCGGAATGGGACTGGCGGCAATGCACTTCATATTAAATGCTAAACTGCTAAAGGAGCTACGTATGTTAGTTTTTACTGTGTTTTTCAGAGAATTCAAATATAAAATTAGAACTCGGAGCCCTTGTATTTCGTGTTTAGCAGTATAAGTTTATACCGCGTAAGTGAACCTAGACATATCGTAATAATGAACCAAATATGTAACCGTAAGTTACACTGACCAAAAAAACAATATTTGTAATTAATTAAATATTTTCAAAACTTACCGTTTTGAATCTCAACACTCCGTTATTGTAACTTTTGACACCGAATACTTTTTCCAAGTGCGGGATCAATGAGGACTTCTTATATTCCATTTATGATGGTGCTACGAACGATCCTATCAATTTTCAGTAAAGTGGAAATTATCGTAACCCTACCCATTCATTGACCGGACTATATGAGATGCAAAATACACTATTGACTCCATTTCGCAATAAAATGTTGGTCTGGCTGTTGGTGATTTTCAGACAATTTTCTTACTTGTTGCTGGTTCTCCCTCTGCGTCACCAGGCGTGCCTCCACGCAGTCCCTGGTCTCCAGGAAGGCGCGCCGTTGGGCCAGCTCGCGGGAGTGGTGCGTGATGATGCCGGCCACGTTGCAGGCGATCAGGGTCACCAAGCTGGCGTAGACCTGGTGACGATATGATGATTTTAGAATCTAGAATTATGAATACGGAACATAAGTTTGTGTGTATCTATATGTATACAGTTATTTTAAGGAATAAAGTTTTTTTATGTATGTATGATTGTAAATCAAATACTTCTATAAATTTTAGGTATTTTAATATACGGAACCGGAGCTTATTAATATATATTCGATTTGTAAAAAAAAAATTATGCTAGATGATCTGTTTAGTGAAAAATATTGCGTCACGTTACAATTAGTTCTGAAACAGAAATTATAAGTGCTAGTGAAACCGCAAAGAGCAGCTAGCAGCATATAATGGCAGTCAAAATACGTTAGGGCTTGTTAACTGGCCATAAAGTGACTGCACAAACTGCGGTAGGTAATTGCGTGATTGTGATTCTGTGGTCTCATATGATGTTATGATTTCTCTTTGATCAGTACCTACCTTTATAGTGTGGACGAGCAGGACGAATTAAATAAATCAGTGAATAATATTTTATTAAATGGTGTTTTTGTGTTAAAAAAGCAATATCGGTAATATGATGAGCTTACCAAGAAACATTTGATACATAATTAAAAAGCTTTTCATGTGTAAATACATTTAAACGTCATCGAGATTAATGTAATCTCGTCCATGTCAACCGAAAAACTCATTTAAATTGGTATAATCCGGTTTATCAGTTTATACGATATAGTTTTAATGTAATGAAAATAAATTTCTTTTCGATTAAAAATAAACTGTTTCACAAGTTATATACGTACAAATCAACCTCAGTCCTGAATACTGTAATAAGAGAACGAGTAACTACGGAACATGACGCTACGTTCGAGTCTAATGAATTGAAATGGCTGTGATTAGATTCTCTAATTCCCTCACCTGGACATCCGTCCCCTTGTTCATTATAAGCTGAGCTCCAATGTTTACAGCGGCCAGTGCCACACCGCCCACGGTCGCCTCATGTAGCCGTAACGGAAGGGTCGCATACGTCACGTAGGTGAACAGGGCGCAAGTGCCGCAGCTCAAGTCCAGGGACCTATGATAATAATATTTGAATAATGCAAACTAAACATAAATTAAAGGAAACAGTTCGCAATATACGTTTAGTTTATTCAGCGTTTAAAGCTTGTATTTAGTCACTTTTGTATAGCTAAACTCAACCAACTTAAGTAATCCCAATTTTGATTGGTATTTATCAACTAATTTTTTGTTTTGCACAACGTAGCGCAAAGTTCTGCACAACGTAGACCATTCAATTTTCTTAAATCGTATGTCGTCACAAAATATAATCACCAACAAAATCAAATCAATTAAAAAGTATGGGAACATTAAAAGGTCATAAATAAGTAAACAATTTTTGGTGCATAAATACTTACAATACATTATTGCAGCTAATTAACATGTAACCTCTGTACATACCTACATTGTCATATTTAAAGAAGTAAAAAGTGACAAATAACATAAAGTGACTATTACGGGTATTTGATAGTGTACATGTTTATGAATCAATTGTTGTATAAACATTTATTATCTTTTAAGGGCATGCAATTTAATACAGCTTTTACAAGAATGTTCTTATACATCGCACGTCTAGATCTAAATGGAGCTAACTTAAAATCATCTAATTCCTAAAATCGATATTTCTGTAGTTTTAAGACACATTATCGTACAATTAACCTACTCGTACAACGTATAATATAATATGACATTAGGTCGGGTGGCGCGATCCTATAGAAAATGTTCCAGGGGAGAAAACGAGCAGACGTTTATACGCGACGAAAATATATCGACTGAGTAAACGTTTTTATACAAAAAGGGTCTCATCAGTGGTTCAAATGGATTCAGTTTACTCATAAAGCTAATGAGATGTTAAAATCTTTTTACTCTATTTACATAAACCTGCTTTTCATAAATATGATATCGATTTTTGAGAAAATAAAGACGCTGTACCACTTTTGCGTAAAGTTTACTAAGAGTGGAGTGGTACTAAAATGGCTTATAAATTTATTTCTAGGTAATACTGTAAAAATCTTTATTGTGTCAGTAATAATGGTAACCGTGTTATAGTTTGCCTTTTAATCTTTGGTATAAATTCTTAACAGATGCCGGTGGCGTTGCGGCTTTTGCTATTCGATACCCCGGGGAACTTGTTTAATTATCTACAACAAATAAATCTTACGCCTTGCATTATTAAAAATATTTAATATGTATCGCTTTATATTATAAATCTAAAGATAGGTACTATTCTATTATAAATATTTTTTATAGGCTTCACATTATGAACATAATAATTAAAATACGATAAGTAGCGAATTACGACAATGCATAAAATAATAACACGCTCATTGGTAAACAACGTTATTAAAAATTCTGAAAGTACATTTCAAAAACTCTACTACCAGTAATCAATTGTGATACCAGTTTTAGTCAATTTTAAATCAATTAAGAATTTAGCGTCGGAGTCAAAAGTTCAATCGTATTCAGGATTGCCATTAGCCCGGGTTTCCTTGGAATTGTCCTAGTTTGGTACCGGAAGTATACGGGAGATGAGATTTATAGATTCCGGTTTTAAAAGTGGCTATTAAAAATAAAAATATATGTACATAAACTAGTGATGTAACTCGAATAAGATTTTTTGACTCGAGTTACTCGAATTATTTTAACACATCACTCGAGTTCAACTCGAGTAACCCAGTGACGTGATCTGTCCTCGAGCCACTCGCCCACTCGGTCATTCGAGTTCACTCGAGTGACGAGTCAGACTAAATCACTAGAGTCACTCGAGTAAAAATCGATTTATATTTCTAACTTATTTATAATCATTACAACGACTCTTTACTTTAACTAGGTAGTAAGTAAAAAAATAACTGTTTACTTTATCGTGGTTCCAATCGATGGCGATGAATACAAATTCAGATTGTATTTGTAGAAATTGATATTTGTAATATCAATATAGTCTACAAATATGATAAAAAATCTTAATTTATCCTGGTCATAATTTATACATGGCAACCCTACAAGTTTCGAATAAATTCCCTTGAACGGTTAAATCAAGTTCTCTAAAAGCTTTATAGAGTAGCTTCGGTTTGAACGAAATTTACGAACTTTATGAGAAGCTTTGAAATCACCTCGGATGTGGTACACTCGTATCTTTTGTTTCGCGAATTCATAAGCGCGAGAAAGAATTAAATTAATTTTATCATCAGAATTAAAACAATGCTAAATTTTTTAAGTTTCAATTGAATTTTTTAAATAATTCATATTTTAATACGGACTGGCTAAAAGTAAGAACCACAGATGCGGAATCATCATTTGTAAGAATAACATTTAAAAGTTTAAGTTCCGTAACTTAATTCATAAGCTTTGCTTACGAATAAATTTCTGTTACAAAACAAAACATTATTATTAAATACTTTTATTATTGACTATGACAGAATCCCATCAAAAATATAAATTAAAAAGAGAGCCCAGTTCAATATGTAATACTATGCTATTTTCAACTTCACGGAGAAAATATCTACTCTGTGATGTAACTGTGTGTTTTTTAAATTGTAATAAAACAGAAATTTAAACATTTCTTTTATTTTATTTTAATTTAATTAAATACTTTTTGATTTGCAAAGTTGACGCTTAACGTGAAATAATTGGTGAAATGAACGTCACGAGATAATTTAAACTATATTAATTTTGTAGTGTAAATTGGGATTTAAAGTTTAATTTGATTGTAAGTTCAGTCAGGTGAAAAGGAAATTATTAAGTACACGTAACTTACGTAAGTCTATCAGAAAACTTCTAAGCATTATTCCCACCAAGCAACAAATATACAATAATATCTCAGACTTGTTTTGCTCGTAAATCGATACATAACTGATATTAAAACATAAATGTTGGTTTGAAGTAATATTTCAATAATTAATAGATAAATAAAATTTATCGTATAATATTGACTTAGCAGGACTGTGTGTGGTGTGGCTGTATTTTTACTAAGTGATTAATTGGTTTCAAACGTTCAAGGGTATAAGTTCTATGCTATCACGAAAAATATAAGAAAATCAAAAAGGTACCTCAGAACTGCAGTTCCGGCGAATGAAAACTCGATGAGAAGAAATGTAATGAGCACGACGTAGGAGATGGTGAGGAGATAGATCTCGTTTATCGCCGGCCGGCTCAGGCACGCCAACAGGCCTGCATACATACAACTGCTTAATAACATTGGTTAATAGTTTAAACTACGCTAATATAAAGATCTATTTCAGATTAAGGTAAGGGCACAAATTTGCGTTACCGGATGGGTCGCAAAAATGGCAAAATCGCAAAATTTATGGAAAAGCCGTTTTTTCAGATACCTTGGAATTAGGTACCATTTTTCGAAATACGGCGAAATTAGGTGCCTTTACCTTATCCAAAAAAAGGCCTTACGTACTTTATTCAAGTAAAGTCCTAAGAAAATAATATATCAAGTTACTTTAATAGCAAATTACTAACATTATTTAGCACTTTATTTACCCGTAAACTTATTAGAAACTTAGTTGAAGATTATGAAACGTCATGACGTTGTTCGTCAAATAAGTTGCTAGCTTATTCAGGACTTTACTTAGATATTATAAAACAAATCCTAAAAGTCAAAAATTGTAACTTAAGATTTTTAATTAAACAAGCGCAAATAAAATAAAATAACGCACGTAACGTGCTTTGTTTTAAATAACAAATCAATATAAATTATATTTGTACTCGTATTTACAATTTCGGACAAACGTAAATAAACATTTTTAGGAACCCTCAAAGCCTCCAAATAGAAATTCGTTCTAATAATAATCTACTATATAAAAATAAGTCGTCTTTTCCTTCCTGACGCTATAACTCCAGAACGCACTAACCGATTTCCACG
>DVXP01002433.1:0-12754 GCA_018235645.1 Junonia grisea | reverse complement strand
AGGCCAAAATTACATAAATCCGTTCAGCCGTTCTTGAGTTTTAGCGAGACTAACGAACAGCAATTCATTTTTATATATACAGATAATAGTAATAAATTAAAACATGACTGTGCCTAATAAGACGTCTCATTAGGAGCTTTTCAGGGACAATCCAATATTCGACTTTTAGTCGAATTTTAATTACTCTTTTAATTTCTGTTCGTGTTAATAAATTTCGGTAATTCCTCATTCATCATTTAATATGATTAATTAATTATGTAAAAAAATATGTTATACGAATAGTTTTAGCTGTTCTTCTGCATTAAGTAAAAAATATATTAATTTCTTTGATTTCAGCTCAATTCAAACGGAAACAATGACAAGTTGTTAGCAGCTATACTTTGTGCTGCCTTATATCCTAACGTCGTCAAGGTTTGAACATTACTTTATTTTTTTATTTACATAACTATTAAATCAAATAATTTTAAGGAGAAAAAAAAAACATAATCTGGTACATTTTGTACGAAACGTTTTATTATATTCTTACATATTTAATAGGTAGACAAAGTTAAATTTTTTCAATTACAGGTTTTGACACCAGAAAAATCGTTTCACATGCAAGCCGGAGGCGCCATACCTAGACAACCGACACCAGACGAACTTAAATTCAAAACTAAATCAGACGGTTATGTGGCTTTACACCCGTCGTCAGTTAATTCCACCGTGGGATATTACGCCAGCCCATACTTGGTTTATCAGGAAAAAGTTAAAACGTCGAGGGTCTTCATCCGAGAATGTTCCATGGTGCCGCAGCTACCGTTGGTTTTGTTTTCTGGTTAGTATTGCTAGCTTTGTTCCAATAATATTAATGTTTCTTTCTTTTGTTATTGTATTCATTGATACACGTTCGCTAACCCAAAAATATCAATACACAAGGATATACAAGCTATTTGCCAAGATTTAAAAAAAAAATTAAAGTCTGTAACCGTCACAGTTTTTTTTTAATTAACATTATTGTGGAACTCAATGGAAGATTTTGAAAAAATACTAAAATCGATATAACTTTTAAACTACAAAAAATCGGATTATAACTTTTGGGGTCAGAAGATAGCAAATGACCTCCCCTTCACCCCTGTTCGACTTGATCCCCACTTTCTGGGACAACCTGTATATGTACTCTTCTTATAATGAACTCTTATAACATCCGTTATTCTTGCAATTCTTTATTCATGTTTGTATGTAATAATTCTTTAGATAACTATTATACTCCGAGTGGTTTATGCACTAATTGGCAAACAAAACTTGACACAAATGTTGTCTCATTACTGCTATGTTCAAGGAGACATAGTAATTTAATAATTCAAAATTTATATATTCGAATTTAAATTTAATAAATCATTTGACGTTTAGGAAGCTCATAAACCATTAAATTATGAGTCAAAATTAAAATCTCCGTTTAAAGATTGTCAAAAAAAATAGTCTTTTCTTTCTTCTGTCTTTAGAAATATTAATATCGAATAAGTATTGGAAGTTATTCAAATAATACAGAATACAAAAGGGGGCTGCTTTGTATCTTATTTGTTTTCTGATAACAAATATCTGTCGAATAAAGAATCGGTAAACTGTGACGGGTTTAATGGATACAGTCCTTTTAAATGTAAGCTTCATTTCATATAGTTTTTAACACATAAAAGGTATACTTTCAAAAGAATTCGGGCTAGGTTAAGAGTTAAAGAGTATCGTGAGTTGCCCTTATTTCCTCTAAAAGAAACAAGGCCAAAACTGTACTAAAAAATTTTTCATAACCTTGCGGATAATAGAAATTTAGTAACGTAATTTATATTAAAGGTTAACAATTACATCTAAAACTTCTATTTGTAACTTAATTATATAACAAGTAAAATTAAATTTAAAAAATCTGGCATATACCCTTACACTTCAGAATAGTTCAAACCGTTAAAGTTACTTGAGGTCACAATGGACCTGATCTTCTTACTAACATTTTTCCCGGACTTAGCCAGGGTCTGCTTTATTCTAGCCTAAGTTTTGACAGGTTACTGATTTTTACGCAGAGCGATTGCCGTCTGACCTCCGCAACCCAGAGGGCAAGCCAGTAACCATTTAGACTAAAATATTACCTATTACGAGTAACGATCGTTATCTGGTGTTTTTGATAACAACCGGGACCAACGGCTTTACGTGCTCTCAGAGGCACGGTGGGTAAACCTAAAAGGACCAGACCTAGAAACGAATGTTTATATAAATACAAACATCCGCCCCGAGCGGGAACCAAACCCGCGACCGCCGGCGTTAATAGCGCATTCAGCACCACTACACAATGGAGGTGATATGCACTCAAAAATATACGCGAACATATAAAAATCAAACACTCCATTGGGATCAGTCGAATAAAAAAGGAAATATGGAAACAATACGAGCTATTAAGAGTCAATCTTGCTGAATGCTAAAAACTCAATATCGCGAAGCGGCATGAAGACCAATAGCCCACTCGCATGCGATCGCGTATTCTATTTCTAGAAAATTTCAATTGTATTTGAAAAGAGCTTCTAATATTTCACAAACATGATATGGGAGCCCATGCGTGAAAACTCTGAAGTAACCTTTATTTGTTTTCATGTAAGACCTATTTGAATAATTAAATACATTTCAGTAGGCCCGACAGGGTAAAAATACCACTGGAATGTTAAATTGTAAATACCAGTTAAATGTTAAATGTTAATTGTAAGGTCGATTGACTGAGTGAATTTTTAAAAATATAAATCTATTTATTTCTTCGAACTGATGTTCTTGAAAAATGGATGAGATGTATGTGTAGCTCGTAAGCTTTTAACGATTGAATTAATATCAATTATTACCTATTAACAACTTGCAGTTGTTTTGTATCAGAAACAGCATTGCGCTTGTAACGTTGCAATATATTATTCGGTAAATGTTGATATGTTTTATAACGTCACGATAATGTATATGCTTTTCTAATCTAGTTCAGAATGGACTTAAAATTTTTAGACTAAAGTTAACTACGGAGCTACTACACATTATTACCTACTATCGAAATTTTTAGCTAAATTCATCTGATTACCCTTAATTCAAGTATTACGTAACGCAATTTTTGAAGATTTTAGACCCCCTCCCCTCCACCACATGTAACGCACCGTAACGTTATTCTGTACCCCTTCCCTTAGACGTTACGTAACATTTTATCAAAATTTTTAGGTGAAGAAGGTCACTAAAATAATTTTCGAGACCATTTTCGTCTAAAAATTACAATTATGTCGTTACGCAACGCGTTGTTGTTATACCCTCTCCAGGCCGCATAACGCACCGTAACGTTTTACAAGACCCTCCCCTCCCCCTAAACTGCGTTACATAATAATTGAATGAATCCTAAGATAAAAAAATTTCCGTTTCCTTTCAGACAGATTATACTTCGCAACTCTAAAAACCGGGTACAAACCGAAACCGACGCGCAACAGCAAGTACTTCCACATAGAAGATGACATCGTCTACGAGAACTTCTACTTCGATTTCGGTCCATACCACCTCTGCCATCTCTACCAGTTCTGCAACCGTCTCAATGAGGAGCTGGAGAAGAACCCTAAGAAGAAGATCGTGTTCTACACCAGTAACAATGAGACGCTCAGACTCAACGCTGCTTACCTCATCGGAAGCTATCAGGTATGCAATTTGCTTGATGAATGCACGTTTAGTCTCACGTGATCGTATAGGAAGGGAATTGGAGTAGATGCGTATGTTGTATGTATCTGTTAATGGTGGAAGCGAAGGATTTCGAGCGGAATACTTTTTTATATTTTAGCTTGTATATTAGGTTATAAACTTTAGAAAACTGCGAAAAATATGAAATATCATATGTGAACTAAGATTCAATAAAAAGCAAATTAATTCAAAGGCAGTTGATTTTATACTATATTTATCTTAATGTTGTAAAATTGTAACAGAAAATGTGAAATAAACATAACAAATAAACATAAACAAAAGTATTTTTTTCACATTAATACTCTACTCGCTCCAGATTTTAATGATTTCGATATTACAAATCTCTAACCGTAGTAATAATCATAGTCGGCAAATATCAAAAACTAAAATATGTAGTTATGTAAAACTAAATAAAAAAATATTTTCTACGAACTACTACAACTACGAAGAAGAAGTACCATAGTAAACGTAATCTCGTAAATCTAATGCACTGGCCGGCTCTTGCATTGATAAGGCAAATAAACGTCACTGTGCTCCACTGGTGTGTTTTTAAAGCCTAACACTATTTGCATTCGCTTATCGTTTTGAATATTTTAAAAGTGACATCCGTGGGCCAAGGTAAATCCATTTGCACGAACGGTGAACATTTTTTTTAACACTAATAGCGGTCATTATTACGAACTTGGTCACGTACGAATTTGGTTACCACGCTGCCAAATTTTTGATTGAACAATGACAGCGTTCGGGTGTAATCAGCCATACGCTCGAAAAACTCATGGTACCCTCTCCGCAATGATTGGGAAAAGTTGTCATATATTAAAAACGTCAACAAAAAAATCAACGTTGTATTCTGTAAAGTTGTTTGTGTATTGACTCTCTAAAAGAATAATATGAAATCTTATGCGGAGTGCCTAATTATGGTCTCTTATCATCCTTTGGACATACCCAGTATGTGCCTCAGCTTAAACTATCACGCCACTATTTAGCATAAATCATCCTAGTGCTGCTTTAGACTATAAAAGACCCACTGCTGTCTAAAGGTCTCTCCTAACAGATATCTCAAAAGATGGTAACAACCATTCATTCTATTGTCCTAGATAATATACCTAGGCGGGTCACCAGCGGCCATATACAAACAGCTAACAGAAGGTTCCTGGTCATTACTAAGTTTCCGTGATGCGTCAGGAGGTCCACCACTCTTCGACATATCCCTGTTGGACGTGTTACATGGCATGAAGGTGGCACATGACGCTAAGTTCTTCGACTTCGAACATTTTGATGCTGAACAGTATTTGTTTTATGAGGTGAGCTGAAAAGTACGGTTACGGTACGGTAGTATGGAACTAAAATTTTTAAGGCGTTAAATTGATTAATTTTTTTTCAAGGACAAAAGTACTGGTAATATTGTGTTGAATAAAATTGTTTTATGGGGTTTGAAACACGCAATAGTTTAATTTTATAACATTGAAACCTACCTGTATAAATAACAGCGTGTTTGTTTTTTGTATAAAATTTATCACTGTGAAAGGCAGATTCCATACATTTTAGTACTTCATTTAAAAATTGTGTTCAACTTTCTGTGGCATTTGTTAGCAGTGGTCTTCTATTCAATTCCAGAAAGTAGAAAACGGCGATCTCAATTGGATAGTACCGGGAAAAATGCTGGCATTTTCTGGGCCGCACCACAGATCTCGTCTCGATCGCGGCTACCCCCTCCACAGCCCAGAGCATTACCATGAATATTTCAGGAAGCACAACGTCACCACCATTGTGAGGCTCAACAAGAAGTCCTATGACGCTAAACAGTTTACTGGCCATGGGTTTGAGCATAGGGAACTGTTCTTCGTGGATGGATCAGTGCCGTCCGATCTGATTGTGAATAGGTTTATTCGTATCGCGGAGGCGGCTAAAGGAGCGGTTGCTGTGCATTGTAAAGGTAAGGTTTGTGGCAAAGTTTTAAAATACTAAAATTGGTCTTTTGCCCAAAATGTCTAAACATTATCGTATATATATTAGTTTTTAACAAGTTAGAAGCCTCTTAAACTGATCTAAACAAAGATTCGTGTCTAAGAGAGTAAAGGTTTATTTATATAGGTGTTCGATTATTTATATAGGGAGATTCCACACATCACATAAAAATATTTTAAACAATATTTTTTTAATATTTGAGTGCGAATGTTTTTCGTATTTCGCAGTTAAAAATTGAACGCCTGTATATTAACGATAAAATTTGGATTCACGTATTTCTGTGTAAGAACATAGATAATATAATCCACAGCGGGTCTCGGCAGAACGGGTACGCTGATAGCGTGTTACATGATGAAGCACCACGGGTTCACGGCGCGGGAGGCCATCGCGTGGCTCCGAGTGTGTCGCCCGGGCTCCGTCATAGGCCACCAGCAGTGGTTCCTGGAGAAGTGAGTACACATAGCGACTATACTCCTTCTTAAAGTGCCCCTTCGACTAGCGAAGGTTGGCAGTCAGTTCCGCATACTTTTCTCTGTCTTTTGCTAGGTGGAAAAGATAGGTGGCAATGACAGTGACAATTCCAGTCCACTCTCAGATGTTCCGTAGCTATGACTTTTTTACCACCGACACCTCTTCTACCGTCGACTTTTTCCATCATAATGAGTTGTAGGAGTTTGTATCTCTCATGCCTAAGCACATGTCCGAGATAAACCACTTTTCTCATCTTGACGGCATGCGAAACTTCGGGTTTTTGGTTGACTTCATGGTGTAGCGACTAGACACCATAAGCTAAATTGTCAAAACGCTATGAATCGACATACAAAAATAATACATTGAAAGAAAAGAAAACATAGAAAACAATACATAAGAAAAATGTGTTCGATTTACTATATACTCCGTACCATAACATGAGTCACAATGTCTCACCCTCTTTTTAATTTACCCAAGTTTTTTAACCTATAATTTCAGAAGAGTATAAGTGTAATCTTGTCCGCAGCATTCAGCCGCGGATGCACGCGCTGGGCGAGGTGTACCGGCGGCGCCTCAACATCACTTCCTTCCCGGTCTTCACGCGCGGCATCTACAGCGACCTGCCGCCTGAGCCCGTTAAAGAAAACGAGGATAAACCTGTGTCGCTGCAGTCTATTCTGAACAACAAGAATGCTAATAAGGTAATTATGACATTCATGGTACAAGGGGTTCCATTAATTCCAGTTGATTACATAATTCATACAACCCAATATTTGATAAAAAAAAAATTGTACTTATCAGCCCATAGGTGTCTATAATCTTTCATTCTTATTCTTAAGTAAGTTTATATAAAACATATATCATAAATTGTATCAAATAGTTTTATCACTAGTTCCAACTATATTCGATATAATAAAAATGTCCCTCATTTGATTATAATTTTCTTTTTTACAGTTGGACAATGCAAACGTCTTGAACGCCAACGAAACGGACTCAGAAAACAATGTAACATCAGTGATCGGTAAATACAAGACGACCGCCACGCCAATGTTGCCAACGAAAACTGTCTTCTCGCCCAAACTTAACTACATGATGCCAACCAACAACATCAGGAACGCCAATAACACCAACCTGAAGCCCCAACCGAGGATAATGAACGCATCACTCAAATCCTACGCAGCGAAGACTTCAACATTCCCGCCAACACGAAGTGCCAACTCCCAAACCAAGATTGGACCCAAAGCCCCATTTACTACCAAGAACAGCTTCCACGGCCAACGCGCCAACCTCGCGCGGCCAACTCTTGCGTATTCCCATACGGGTAGTCCAGTTAAAACCTTCGCAAGGAAAGCCATTTCAAAAATCACGACCAATGACACGTCAGTGGTCACCACGTTAACCAATGTTACTTCAACCTTATCAGCGTTAACGGAAAATTGCCATTTGAATGGTAAAAATCGCTTACCATCCGAACCGAATCTCAAGGCCGTGGCCAACAAACCCACAACCAATGGCAGTGCTAGGAAGAAGTTAATCGTCAGATCAAATTCGAACTCCCGCAAGAAACTCCCGAAGAATCTCTCGAAGAATGGTCTAGAGGCTTCTCAGGATTTGTCTTCCAGTGATACGAATATCACTAATATATCAGCGGATTCTTTGGAGACTCCGTTCAGATTCAGGCGGAAAAGGGACAAGTCTAAAACCCCTGAACCAATGGATTGTATATCTAACTCAATAATAACAGCGGACGTAACTCCGGACAACTTCGAAGAAACCGGAAATTCACAAGGGAATAAGTTGTACAAGATCAAAGCGTTAAGAAAAAAGTGTCCCGCGTTTGGAGTCAGTTTGTTAAAGAAAGAGGGCATTCAGACGCGGTCGAGTAGTTGCGCGAGTAGCTCGACCGTCAAGAAGAAATGATCAACGTGTAGCTCGCTTAGTCTACTCGCACGTAATTTCTTATAGGTGTTTAGAGTGCATAGCACATGTTGATGTTGATGGATTTGTTTAGGTGTTAACGTTTCGTGACTGAATTAATTTGTACTAAACTCATATCAAAACTCTGGTAACAAGTTCTCTATATAGTTAATAAATCTAAACAAATCGATTGACCTATTACGTAGATCTTATTCCCTTAGACCCCAAGATGAGCCTAAATGTTTATAATCATTGTGAAAATTGTTTACATAATAAAATATTTCTTATTGTAGATCGTTTAGTATTTTTAAATGTAACTTTTATAAATTATACGATCGGATACTCAAACGCTGCTTGAAAGTTGAGTTGTGTTTGAGTATTTGATCCAATATCTGTTGAATCATATTAGACCTGTCAGTAGGAAAGTGTAAGCAGAAATTACAATTTTTACACTATAGATCAACTAATACCGTTTTAGTTACGTAAGGATATTTTTTTGTAATTTTTAATTACAAATGTTATATGCCATTTTCGTTTTGCTTCTATTGAGCTTCCTGTTGTTTATATTATAATGATTTATTGTTTACTCAAAGTAGGTGTGTGTTTGAAATATAATCCAGCGTACAGTCCTAATAACATTGCATCAAAGTCGAGTTACACTACTTGACGTTTTGTTATGCTACGTTTACACGGTGCAAGTTACTGGCCTAGTCAGTTACTCGCTCTGTATCAAATGACTGTTATCTACGAGTTGACTGTTATCGCCTCTAAATTATTACATTATTTTTCTTGGCGTATAAAACATAAACTGATACATATTGGGAGCGCGTGGAGGTATCAGGTTGAAATTAAAACCACTATTATGGTCGTATATTGTAGACACGATCATAATTATGTTTGAAGCTGATAAAAAACTTATAATTCAAGGTTATAAAATTACGAACATTCGATGCGCGAATCCAACTTGCTTCTTACTTTTTCGTTTTTCTTAACGGTTTTTCAAATTACTGTCCCATGATGTCTACCAAACTTAACTGACACCGCTCAGGGGTCATCAGCCACTTCAAGGAAAGTTATGTCACCAGGGGTGTCAACTAGAATGGTTTAACTTCGCCATTATATGTAGAATATATAAATTCAAGATGTTATGGTCATTATGCTGGATTGTATTTCAAAACACATCCTGTATAGTTTGTAGATACTTTATATTACAAAAGTCGCTCCGATTATAAATGTTTTTTTTTTCTCTTTTTTATTGCTTTATTGACATTTTATTCTTCCATTATAAATATACGGGTGAATATATCAAGAGTGATTGATGGTCAAATTCGAAATTTTATACAATTGCGAAAAATATAAAAATGTGCATTAATAGCAGCTTTGTTTTCCAAAATTAATTATTAACTAGAAGTTAATTTGCTGAAATATTTGTTTCAAAGTAATATTAGATACGTTATTTTTGTTTTTAACCGCCGATACTGCATTTGGTATTTTTTCGCGATTATTTTATAATTTCAGATTTGTTCCACTACGCGCTTGAAAAAATCATTCTGTATATTTATGTTATTGATGTTAAATGATAAATAACTAAATATATCACAGTACAGATATAAGATTATATTTTATATAGATAAAATTATAAAATTCATTAATGATACGTCATTATTTCTTAATATTTCAGTTTACGTAATGTTAGGGCGGCGACAGTCGAACAACGTAACGTAACACGTAACGATGCAATTATTTGTATACTCAAAGTTTAGCTGGTGAGGTCCTAATTTTGTATATCAAATAAAGCATTACGCGCAATCAATAGCGTAATAATTTGCCAGGAAGTAACAAGCAAATAACTCGTTACGAATTTTCATTTGGCAGTACTTGTTTTTGACTGTACTCTTTTTTGGTGGAAAAGTGAGAAATACGCATTGCCCCGGATATACGCTAGATTCATTTTTTACCGCCGAATACATAACAGCAGCGAAATCGTTACAGCCGTTTCTGAGATCGCCAATATATATAAATATACAAGTATTGCTCAATTAAAGGTGTTACAGAGAATCAGGCCCTTTGTAACATGCTACGTTACGTTGTTACGAGTTTGTCGCCGCCCTTATAGTTATTATTTATACAATGTCACAAAAAACTAGTGTTTTATGTACAGGCATAATGCAATATAGTTATATATGTGATTCTTTTTATTTCGTAATTATAACATCGCAATATTGAGATTATATTTACATTATTGTAATGTACAATCAAGGTAAAAAGATTATTTTAATAGATATGTATGTCTATTAATTGACAATTTATTTACTGACATGTAACATTTTTGAGATCTCTCCTTCCACTAAAAAAAAAAACACTATTAACCATATTTTATTCCGATAGTGCACAGCCTATGTAACAATTTATAACAAAAACGTCCTAAATCTGTCCCAAATATTTTGCCATCTTTTGCCATCAAAAGCAAACCAAGGAATTATTGATTAAAACATTTTGAATTTAAACATTTTTGATGTCACATTAACTGTAACTCATTTTTCTATAAAACCAAGCAAAGGCCGTTGCGCTGAAGTCTTCAAATATTTTCAAGCATTTTAAATAGGAATTGAAAATTCGATATTTCTAAATTTTTACCTCGACTGTACATCACCAGTATATAGTAAACGTTATTAGGAATACACGAATTTATAGTATCATATCAAATTTGTACACTCAGTGTTTCCCGACTTGCCTCCTGTTGTACATACCGACTCCGCTGTTACGAAGACTGTTGTACGCTATTTTATTGTACTAGATGTTATCGTGTAAGTGTTTGTGATTGTACTAATTGTAATTGAAAAAAAAAAGGTTAAAGCCTAAAATGTATGTCGGATGTGTCTTACAAATACGACTTATGGGCGCGATTTATTCAATATTTGGATCAAGACCAGGCGCGGTCGCAGCTATAAATTTTTGGGGAGGGTCACAAGTTTTGGGGGGAGGGCGTCACGAATGAAATACTTAACCTTATAGTACAGTTATTTTGTGCATTTTCTATAAGACACTTAGAATGTTTCCATGAGTATTGAAAATTGCAGATTTTGATATGTTTTATCTGCATTTTTACTTTACACCCAAAAATTTTTCCTTTGATATGTATGATTGTGGGAGGGTCACTCCCCCTTCAGACCGCGCCTGATCAAAACATGTGCAAACTGTTATCAACTTCATATGGTAATAATCTGTCACATCCGAAAAGCATAATTCTCAAAAAATCTAACTCGTGAACCGTACGTCCATTCAAAATCTGGTTCATTTTTAATGGTATATCAATTTCCATAAGTCGCGACTGTAAAAATGTCTTTTAGGCTTTTATATAATGTAGTTTGTCCTTTTCAATTATCTTTGTTTTCTATTACTTTTACTATGGTTCAGTTACGTCTCGATTGACTTTTTAACTTTTCTACTATATACTTTTTAATTTTTCTTTCTAAATATGCTTAAAATGTGTGTTAAGGTTGGTTACGAAAAATGCTAAAAAGATCAGCATGGCAAAGATTTTGTTACTTTGACATTCAATTTACATAAAATAGTATGTATTTAACTGTTTGAAATGGATTTAGCATTATTTTCAAACACTAGCAGATCGATTAGTATTTTTTCTATTGAAAAGTAAGAAAAGTAAAAGAAACTAATTAATATATACCACAAACGAAGTCGCAAAAAATAGCTAGTCTGTCTGTAGTACGAAACTCATTTCTTAAGTTAATACAATATTTCTGATGACTACAGCCGTTTTTAATATAAAACCACTTTCATTTTTAACATCACTAAATCATATAAAAATTAATTTTATTCAGTTTATGAGTGTTGTTACAATGTGTACAACTATACTTGCTGATACATTAAAGTTTGACCACTCATTGTGAGTTTCTGTTAGAAATGTTAGTAGGTATTCCGTATACTTCTAATTAACATTAAAAAAAATTACTAGCAGATATTTCTTGCAGTGTGTGGCAAACCTAAATTAAATATAAAAACAAGTAACTTGATGGAATTGTAATATTTTAATTTGCTAAACCATATTCGTTTACACAAATAGATAAAAAATATATTTAAACTTCCATGAAAATTGTTATGAGTACAGTAAGGTTGTGTTTATTATTATGTTTTTATTTTTCGTTTGACCTATGTAGTCTATTTAAATCAATTAGATTTTCCTTCAGGCTAAATATAAAATTAATTCAGTGACATGTAATAATTTCGAATATATTATATCGTAAATATTCACGGCAAAAGTATTTTTAAATAGTCGATATACATTACTTTGTAAAAAAAGTCATAGATGTCGATGAAGTCTAAAATATTCTTTACATAAAATGTTATTTAGTTGCTATTAAAAAAATGCAATACATCAACTAACTATTATAATTAATTCTTAATCAACTATCAAAAAGGTTTTCCAATATGGCCTCTACATGTCAATTTCTCGATGAATTCAGCATTTTCTTAGTCTTGTCTAAAGGAGCAAAAAAAACAAAGAAAAACCTTTTCTTCTTTTGATTGTAATCGGTTTAAAACAAAATTCTGTCAATGTAAAACAATTGTTTTTATTGGAATTTGTCTCGAGTTTTCTTTTATTAATATTTTTATTATATGTTTGTGTAACTTAAGTATTAATATATATATTTAGAGAGAGATT